>CM024759.1:69694308-69882018 GCA_014218235.1 Colocasia esculenta | reverse complement strand
GTTTGAGATTAGGAGTTTTCTGGGTTTGGCAGGTTATTACAGAAGATTTATCCAAGATTTCTCCAAGATAGTAGCACCGATGACAAGGTTGACAAGAAAGGGTGTTCCTTTTGTGTGGTCCCTGGAGTGCAGGCGCAGTTTTGCAGAGCTGAAGAAGAGGGTTGACATCGCCACCAATTTAAGATTTTTAAGATTATCGGGTAGTGGCGGATTGGTTCTGTTTACAGATGCATCCAAGAGAGGTTTGGGTGCAGTTTGATGCAGCATAGTAAAGTGGTTGCCTATGCCTCCGGCAATTGAAGAAGAATGAGGAGAACTTACCTACTCATGATTTAGAGCTGGCAGCAGTATTTTTTTGTATTAAAAGTATAAAAATCTGGCAACATATTTATATGGGAAAGATTTGAGATTTTTACTGATCATAAAGCTTAAAAATATATTTTCTCTCAGAAAGATTGAATTTAAGGCAGATGCACAAAAAGCATATACCAATTAGCAGATATTCTTAGAATGGATGAAGTAAATTTAGGGCATGATAATGTTGCAGACTAAAAGGACGATTATATGTCCAGAAGATACAGAAATTAGACAGAAGGTTTTAGAAGAAATCATAGATCAAGATACACCATCCACCCAGGTAGCACTAAAAGTATCAAGATATGAAGAAGCATTTTGGTGGCCCTAATATGAAGAGAGAATTGCAGAGTTGTAACCAAATGGCAGTATGTCAGCAAATAAAAGCAGAACATCAGAAGCCAGGAGGATTGTTGCAGCCATTACCATTCCGTAGGGAAATGGGATGACATAGCGATGGATTTCATAGTGGTTTGCCCAGTTCATCAGGTCATATGCAATATGGGTTTTTGTGGGATAGATTGACCAAGGTCTGCAGATTATTACCAGTTAGTATGACATGGTCAGTTGATAGATAGCTAAGGTATGTAGAAAGACTTGTACCTTGCATGGAATACCAGCAGTATAGTTTCAGATCGAGATCCTCGATTTACTTCAGGATTTTGGAGGAGTTTGCAAAGAGTCGTCGGCACAGAGCTAAGGTAAAGTTCAGCATATCATCCACAAACAGATGGGCAGACAGAAAGAACAATTCAGACTATTGAAGATATGTTGAGAGCTTGTTGTCTTGTGTGGGGAGGCATCTGGGAGCGTCATTTGAGTCTGGTTGAGTTTGCCATATAACAACAATTATCATTCAAGTATTGAATGGCACCTTATGAAGCCTTGTATGGTAGACCGTGTAGATCACCATTAAATTGGCATGAAGTAGGAGAGAGGCAGGTTTTGGACCAGAAATGGTTCGTCAGTGTGCAGAAACAGTAAAATTTATCCAAGAAAAGTTGAAATCAGCCCAGAGTCGCAGAAGAGTTATGCAGATGTTAGATGTAGACCATTACAGTTTGAAGTCGGTGATTATGGTTTTTAAAGGTGTCTCCTACTAAAGGTGTATTAGGTTCAGTAAGAAAGGCAAGTTGAGCCCGAGATATGTTGGGCCGTTTCAAATAAAAGAAAGAAGGGTGAAGCAGCTTATAAATTATATTGCCAGCAGATTTCACTGATGCACATAATGTGTTTCATGTCAATGTTAAGAAAGTATATCAAAGATCCAACCAAGTTGTCAGTTATCAAAGAGATGATTTGAAGCCCGACTGTCAATGCCGGAAATCCAGTGAAAATTTAGGCCCAGAACCCAAAAGCTCATAAACAAAGAAATCGAATTGGTAAAGGTTAAATGGGGAAAACAGGCAAGGTGGTGAAGATACTTAGGAATTAGCGGAGAAATGAGAAAAGTGTATCCATATTGTTTGAGTAAGTCTTTATTTCTTTTTAGGTGATCGTACCATATGGATTGAATTAAAATTGATAGTTGGCTTTGTTTTAAATTTCGAGGACGAAATTTCTTTTTAGGTGATAGTAATGTAACGTTCCAACCGTTCGGATTGTCCTGTGTGGTTGTGAAGGTCAGTGTATGGCCAATGTTGTGTGTGACAGCGTTTTCCGCAGGTTGTGAGGCTTTGTGGGCCGGAAGTTTAGGCCCAAAGTGCTCACTGGTTCACAGGCTGTGAACGCAACAGTGAGGAGTGTCGCGTTTAGAACGCGACAGCTCATGGCGTCGCGTTCATGGCACCACTGGTTTTAGTTGACGTTGCATGTGCGCCGCGTGTCGCGCGCTGGGCAAGATGCTGGCGTCAGCAGGCTGAAGGCGACGCCGAGTACGCCACGTTCAGGTCGCGACTTAGAAGAACGTCGCGTTCTTAACTGAACTGCAATTTTTAAGAAACCTGGCAGAACAGAGCTCATAGAAGCTCTGCTCGGCCAGGGGGTTTTTTCTGTGGATTTTCGGGCGATTCGGCTTGTTAGAGCTCAGTTTGACGAGTTTCCACCGTGAGGACGCTATGTGGAGCGGAGGAAACGTCGTGCGGGCATCGTTCTTCATTCTTACGAAGGTAGGGAGATTTCCCGTGGTTTGATCCGTGATCGTTCGTGTGATGTGGGTAATGTGTTTCCTGCTTTCTAAACCTTAGATAGCATGTGTAGGAACACATTAAAGCATGAAAATGGAATGAAAACCATAGGTTTTAAAGAGTTTGGGGTGATCTGAATGATGGATCCCAGATTAGGGTTTGACACATGCTAAGGCGACGACCCTTGGCGTCATGACTAAGTCGCGACACAACGCGATACGTTGCGTTCAGAAGGCGACCTATCGTGCCGTCGCGTCCGTAAGCGACGTGCACCCTGTCATGACGGCACCGAATGCTGCTATCGCGAATATATGTAAGTGTATAATTATACGTTTAGTATGGTTTGTGTATATGATGATAGGAGGGTGCATGGCACTCTCTCTACGCTCGGGGAGTGTGGGTGTGTGGTTATATGGTATTCATGTGGTTTACGTGGAGGTTTCACGTGGCTTGTGCGTTGTTCACGTGGTTTCTGTGTACGTGGCGTGTAGTTCGACGCCTTCGTGGATATCTCTTCAGTTGGGAGCCCCAGGTTTTGTGTGAGCCAGGCACGTGAGTGCTCGGGGCTTGTCCCGGTACTGGGTACCGACGAGGTCTTATCGGTTCCTGGACACCCTCACTCCTGTGTTGAGTAGTACGTCCGACTGAGGGAAAAGACGACAGTGGGGACAGTGACTAGTGAGAGAGTTTGTTGTGTTGTCGCTTGTAGCGCGCTGTAGTGGGGGAGACGGACACCAGTAGACGTACTGGGCCCCAGCTAGTCCTTTTCCAGTGCCTCACTTTAGGGAGCTCGGGCCAGAGTCTCTAAAGGTGCCAGGCATGGGCCTGCGAGGTGTGTGACTGCAAGTTGTGGTGTTTAGTTGGACTCCACAGTTCTTTGTATTGTTTAGTGGAGCGGCAGCTGGACCTTTCGTCTGTGGGTTGCGAGACTGAGAGGTAGTGTCCTGTGTGTTGTCCGGGTCAGTAACTGGTGTCGCGAACCAGTTGACGTGGCTCGAGTGTGGCGTTTCTCTACTGTAGCTCGTACACCTGTTTGGTTTGGCTGTTTATTTATTGACGTTGATTCCTATTAAGCGGCAAATGGTAAGTGGCACTTACAGTTTCATATTCGGCTAGATAATATATAAATTGGTTAGTGTAGCATTTTCTGCTTTACTACCTGTGTTGGTTTGCTCGGTTTCTAGGGAATTTTCCTAATGAGCCAGTGACTTGAGAGGCTCACCCCTACCTCCTACAGGTGAGGGAGATCAGGAGATTTCGCCGGCCCATCGTCCAGTGGAGGGTCAGCACCACCAGCAGTGTAATTTTTACTTTTCTGTTGTTCACCTCGGGGTTGCCCCAGTTCTGTTGTAGTTTGGTTCAGTTGTACTACAACTATGTTATTTCATGTAAATATTGTGAGATTGGCAGATCTTTTGATATTTGAGTTGATTCCTTTATATTTGTATGGACTAGTGGTTTGATATCCCTTTCGAGGCTCTGGCCCGTTCGCGGGAGGCGGACTCGAGTTATCCTCGCTATTAGGTTAGCGGTCTGAACGGCGAGGACCGTCACACTACCTATACGATAATCAATTTATAGTGTACTCCGATCACAAGAGTCTCAAGTATTTATTTTCACAAAAAGAATTGAACATGAGACAAAGAAGGTGGATGAAATATATCAAAGACTATGATTTTAAGATTGAATACCATCCAGGAAAAGGAAACACCGTGGCTGACGCACTCAGCAGAAATCCTATAGCCAAGATGTTTCAATTGCAAGTAAGGGAATGGAAATTGTTGGAGGATTTTCCACATTGAGCTTGAAAGTTGAAACACAAGAAGAAAGAATTGTAATTAGCAATTTAGTAGTGCAGTCAGATTTGTTGAAGCAAATTAATGAGCAACAAAATAATGACCCTATATTGGTAGAATTCAGAGAAAATTGGCTTCTAAACCTGACTTTAATGAAGATTCTCATAGAAATCTTCGATTCCGGGACAGATTGTGTGTACCGGATAATCCGAAATCAAGAAGAGATCTTAGAAGAAGCTCATCGGTCTCACTACACCATTCACCCCGGAGCTATCAAAATGTATCAAGATTTGAAGAATCATTTTTGGTGGTGCAACATGAAAAAGGATATTGTGGAATTTATTGCAAAATGTTGACATGTCAGAAATTAAGGCAGAACACCATAAACCTACTGGAAAGTTGAAACCACTTGAAATACCAGATGGAAATGGGACAGTATTGGTATGGATTTTATTGTGGGATTACCCAAAACACGGAGTGAATTTGATGCTATTTGGGTAATCATTGACAGACTTACCAAATCGGCTCATTTCTTAGCCATAAAGACAAGATGGTCTATCAATATTCTAGCAGCACTATATATGAAAGAAATTGTGCGGTTGCATGAAATTCCAAAGAACATAATTCTGACAGAGAGGCAAGATTTACTTCGCATTTTTGGAGAGAATTGCAAGATGCTTTGGGAACTAGATTAAAATTTAGTACTGCATTCCACCCTCAAACAGATGGACAGACTGAACGGGTGAATCATATTATCGAGGATATGTGCCGTGCTTGTGTATTAGAGTTCGGAAATGACTGGAACACTCACTTAGCCATTATGGAGTTTGCATATAACAATAGTTACCAGTCTACTATTCAAATGGCACCTTTCAAAGCCTTGTATGGTCGGCAGTGTAGATCACCATTGTGTTGGGTCGAATAAAAGAAACACATATCTTAGACTAAAATGATCCAAGAAATGACAGAAGTCATCAAGTTAGTACAAGAGCGGATGAAAGCTGCTCAAGACCGACAGAAAAGTTATGCCGATCGACGTAGAAGGAATTGGAACTTCAACAAGGGGAACATGTTTTCTTAAGTGTCAACTCGAAGAGGAATCAAAGATTCGGTATTAAGGGAAAATTGAGTCCAAGATACATTGGACCTTTTGAAATACTGAAGAGAGTTGGTGAAATGACATACCAACTGGAACTCCACCACAATTGTCCAGTGTACATGATATCTTTCATGTGTCAATGTTAAGAAAGTATGTATATGATCTGGAACATATTATTGGATACCAAGATCTGGATGTACAAGGAAATCTAGCATATGAAGAAAGACCAGTACAAATCCTCGATCGAAAAAAATCAAGCAACTTCGGAATAAGGAAGTTCCTTTACTAAAGATTCAGTGGAATAAGCAAAGACAAGAAGAAGAAACATGGGATTGAAAGATGCCATCAAGAACAAGTATCCAGAATTATTTTCAGGTCAGTAATCTTATTTATGTAATTAAATTTGGAGGACCAAATTTCTTTTAGTGGGGGAGAGTTGTAACATCCTGAAATTTTATTTGTTAAAAAAACAGAATAATAAAGTTATTGGACTTAAGCATTAGTCTTAAATTGTAATAATGATATTTGGGAATGATTAGTATTAACTAACGTTTACCCAGTGTCGTACCCGGACGTGCGCGCTCCCACAAGGCGACACTGAAAAATGGTAATGAAAATGAAATTCGAGAACACCATAATTTTCAGAAAATGTGAGATATCAGAAATGTAATTATCCAAATTTTTCGACATACGGATTTTAAGATTAAGTCGATGCGGCTATTTTTCGGGTGATTTTTCACCTACTATAAAATAAATTCTAAAATTAAAATAAAATCCCCATAATTTGTAAAACTATCATATTAGTCTATGGGTGAAATTTTAGTGCAAACAGAGTTTGTTTGGTATGTTTACATCAAAACTAAGGGCTAGCTGAATTATGGAGTATTTACGTAACCATTTTTTGGTGATTTATGGGGGCTTACGTGTAAGACTCTTAAAGAGCCACTACACCAGGGGTTGGGCCATCATTAAGGTTACCTGTATGTAACCAAGATGAAAGGTTCATGAGCTACGTGTTAAGGTAAGAATCAAGGATTCTTACTATGACACATGCGCAACCCCGACGTGCATTCTGCATGTGAGGGTGATGAGGTCTATAAAAACCACTCCCCTTCCTCATATGTGCCCTTCCCACACACTTTGTTCTTGCCCTGTTCTTGCATTTCTTGCTCCTTGCTACTAGAGGTGCTGTTAGAGGAGCTACTGGAAGTGCTGGGAGCTGTTGCCGTTGCACCTGCAACTACTTCCATTTCTGCTCATGTTTTCTACTGTAGCTGCTATACTTGAGGTGAACATTGAAGACATCATCCACGTTGAGGAGGAGAAACACTTCTATTGCTGGGTGTAGGATCTTTATCAAGGATACTTGCAAGTTTATCATTTGGTAAGGTAGGATTCATCTCCCTCTAATTCTGTTCTATCTTTCGTTCATGGCAAGGAGGTCTTGATAAACGAACAAGTTGTATACCAGTAACTCCCTTGTTCCTACCTCAGTTGTGATAAACACCTTCATGTTAGAAAGGAGAAGATCCTTGTCCCACTGGGAGATCAAGATTTTTCTTCCACCTTGATACTTGTTCATGTTATGGAGTTGTGTAGAAGTCTTAATATCTTTAGAACTATGTAGGGACTTCTGTTTAATTTTTAGATACTTCCAGTCTTGATTTAGAACTATGAAAAACAATGTAATTTAGTGTTCATATGTAGGATTTTCAATAAACCATCGTTATTAAGACTGTGCTTTCATCACTACACTGGTTAGTTTCTAGCTAGCCAAGTTTGAATTATAAGTCTCTTGTTTCATCTCGATTGTTTAGCTTATAAACCACGGTGAGAACTCCAATTAGACTCTTCCATTTGATATAAACCATGCCTTGGTTTATAAGTTCTATAATTAGGGTGTTTAGAACAGATTTAAACATCATTTCTGGAAGTTCTACTACTACCTGTCGACAGCCAACTCAAAGCTGTCGACAAGCGCATGTCTTCCAGAACTCCAGATTTCTGGACTATGTGTATCTGTCGACAGCCCTCTTGTTGCTGTCGATAGATACCCACAGAGCCAGCAAACCTGAGCTCTATCTGTTGCCATCTGTTGATAAACCCCTTCCGGGTCGACAACACCTGTCCTGCCTTATATTTCAGCAACTTTTCATGATAGAACTCTTGCTTAAACTTCATCCTAATAGCCTACCAGTTACCCCCTTAATTACTTGGTATCTACTGTCATTCTACTTTAGATTACCCACTTAGTGTACCTTACTCACCATTGAATTATCCTTGAAGTTGTCAACTACGAATGGTACTCGTTGAGTACATTCTTCTGTATTCAGTAACTAAGTTCATATTATCTGATATCTTGAGAGTTCAAATGCTTGAGCACCTTGTGAGATATGGTAAGTTGATGATGATGACATTTATTGGGTCCTCTGACCCCACCTGACTGAAATGCTTGTGCAAATAGGGCTGGTCCAGTCCTGGGAGGAGCACCCAAATTCTTTTACTGGCCGTACGTGATTGATAAAGGGCAACTGGATGTTTGGCATTACATCACTTACTGTTGATTACTGTCATCATAATTACTGTACTGTCTTACTGTTACTTGAGCAAAATGTGAAATTTTATACATCTGAACATGCATGTGTTTTACTATCATCTCTGTGTTAAGTCTATTGTCCTGATATTTGATCATGTCTTCGATATCTGTTCTATTCTTGACTTAACCATTATATATTTCATCCTTGGAATTATGGATTTGAATTCTATTGGTCTAGTTAGCTCATTATTTCCTACCATTTTCAGGAAATACAGATGGGGATGACGCTTAAGTGTTTGAGTGCTGAGTGGACTGACCGTGACAAGCGAAGCCAACTAGTTTCTATTTCTTTTAGTAGTGTGAAATGAGAAATGTAAATTAAGTTTGTTTTAATCTACTCCTCTCTTAGTTGTTTTGAGGAGTATCTATGTAATAAAACTTCCGCTTATGACGTTATGAATGGATAAATAATTATTACCTTTTGTGCCTATTTTTCTGTCACTTCCGATAAATTGTCTTTTATTAGAACGTGACATACCAACTCATGAATTTACTAACATACATCTACACATGCTAACTACACAGATAATTGACTTGTTTCATGTTGCAACTCATAATTTGTGTCAATCATATTCTACAATAAGCAATATCCATGAATAACCTATAGCATGCTTCTTACTCTTTATGTCTAACATGATTTAAAGTTTAAAATTTCATTCAATTCACCTCACAATTACATGAAATTAAAACATGGATCTATGTACTTGGTAATTAAAAATCCTAGCATGGTATCTAATCAATTTCTCATGCAATTACAATACTTTTCTATACCTTTAGCTTGCTTTTTTAATGAAAAATATTCATACTCACATGACACTAATGCGTGGATTATATTAAACTATACAACATGATACTAACATTCTATGATAATTGACCTTAACCATATCAACACATTCATGACTTGAACATTTGCACTTCTTATCTTTATTTACATATGCACTTACTCTCTCATTTACATTTGGTTGCACTTACACATGGTTTCTCACATTATTCACATATCTTTCACTTACACATTCACATGTCACAACACTTGCATTTACCACATGCCACATTTACATGTCAATTACACATTATTCACATGTTACACATTTTTACACTTAACTTGTCATGACACATAGTCCTAACCACAACTAGAGGAACACATAGCACATAGCACATTTCACATACATATCACTTATTCGTCACTAGGCAATGCGATGACAAATCTAGGATAACTGCGCAGAACCGGGAGAAGCCCTCTCCACCCTAACCAGTGGAACTTGTCCACCTCCAGGATTTCATCATAATGCCTTTAGGATATATTTCACAACGTTGAGCCTTCCATAGGACTTTTCTATGGTACAGCTCTCAGACCTCTATGGTAGCAGTGTCACTAATGGTACACCTTACACATTTCACTTTAATCATATTTTTATTTATATCACTCACACTCACTAATCATTTTATGATCATACACTTAAACACACACATGTTTCAGTTTTCCCCCTAACATGATGCTACTGTTCACAGTGTTAATCAGATCATAACATCAGCCTAATTATACTACCAATCACTGAATTATACATAATCTAATTTAACATGCTCAATATGTTCATTCTCATGAATATAAATCATTTACAGTACTTATTGTTACCCAAACAGTGCGAGATTTTTATCACAAGTTCTAAACAGAAAATATGTTACATGCTCAATTTTCCAAAAATTTTGGATATGTAGACTAATTTTTTATAATTACAACAATTCACAGGCATATTTATCACTAATTGCATTTAAATAGGTTCCACAGTAAATCAATCATTCCAACAGTGTCAATGCTTAAAGATAGTCATTACATTATTGCAAAAAGTATTATGAAACCCTAACTAACAGCAGATCTATTAATACAGATTAAACAGGGGTCATATTATGCTCATAGTTCAATTTCCAGAATTCTAATAATTAACACAAATCATAAAAATTTAGTACAACCTCATGATATGACCTAATGACTGTTACTGACCACATATATTTTTTACAGCAAGTATACATATTCAGAAGTCCAAATAATACATTTTAAAGATCAAACAGTGCACTTTGAGAACTCTGAAGAACTTGGAGACAGGGTTTGTGCCGCCAACAGAGCAAACGACACAATCTGGTGCTGCCAACACAGGAACTTAGCGGCACATGATGTGGCTGCCAACTTCCTATCAGCAGACCATGCAGACAGCACACAATTGCAGGGGAATTTGGAGGTTCTAGGATACGAGGAAAAATCCAAAAAAATGCTAGACCTAAGGGGACATATGTAGGGCTGACATCTATAGGTTACTTGCCTTGGAATAAATCCACAACGATTGAATTAGCCTCAAGAAGCCCTCCTCGGCCCTGCCAAGAAGGTGCTCAAAACCACTCTAGATCCGGTTCTTCTGTTGATGTAGCTTGGTCCTCGGAGTGGGGATGCCCCCTTGAAGAATGGGCTAGCCTCTAGTCGGTGTAGATCTCCAAGAAACTCCTCCAGTCTCTGGATCCAGCTCTTCTAAGATCAGCTTTCCTCCACCAAAGTTTTTAGGGTTTCACATAGGTAAAAGACTTCATTCGGCTGCAAGAGTGTGTTTTTATAAAGCCAAGGGGTCAGGGCATGCTTAAGGGTAGGTTTCCTACGGTTATAGATGACTTTCCTAAACTGAAAACTAGACCAAACGCGAGCGTTACCAAATCTGAAACCGTCACACAGCAGGGATATTGGCGTCAACATCTGGTGCAGTCAACATGGGGTTGGCATCCAGCCCTGGTGCCGCCTACATAGTGGTTGGCGTCCATCGATCTGGATGCCAATCACCAGGCATGCAATCAGCGGCACAATATCAGGCCACCAACTGTGTCCCTCAGCCAGAAATAAGTATGCATTAAAATAAATATAAGATTACATCACAACAAACTATGTGCACAGAAATAAATAAATATACATTCACCATATAAACTGCATGCATTACACACTATTTTCTTAAATATAATTCTACTAATCTTAGTTAAAAATAATATGCATGAAATAACATACATACATATACAGACACAACATAGTTACATGCATTATGCATGCATATATAAACACAATATGTTCATCCTTAGTTAGACACTACATGCATATTTAAACACACAGAAATAAACTTATATATATATATATATTCATAGGATGTATAGCAACAACTACATATTGTATGCACCACATTTCTTAAATTCAATATACGTAGAATTTAAATAAATTCTATGATGTATAAAATTAGCTAAGTATGTATATCCACAGAAGATAATACATATATATATATATACATATACACATGATAGTTACATACAATACGCTTGGAATAGTTAAATACGATAGGTGTATCACTAATTAAGTAATGCATGCTCATTTAAACATATTGAGTGCACCAAAATAAATTCATACTGTTTACAAGATGCATGATAATAACTTCATATTATACGCACAACGTTTCTCAGATACTATATGCATGATACTTAAATAAGTATAACATGTGTAAATTTGGCTAACTATTTATGTTCACAAAAAAATTTATATACACGCATATGCACATGAACAATATAATAATTATAGCATGCAAATTTTAATACATACTGTATTTATGACAGGTAAATATCGCATGTACAATATAAAATGACAGAAAATTCGGGGTCTCACAAAGCCAATATGACAAGTATCAAGCAGGTAGTGACATTCTGTCAAATATCAAGTGTATAATAATTGCCTAGAAATTCTCCAACATGTACTTGTGTTCATGGCAATTGCAGGCTAAGTGTAACAAGCAAGTGGAAACAATAACGTAAAATAGAATATCCACTAATTTAGAATATAGCAGTGTCAATGCCAAACATTAGAAATAATGATCCATAATACTCTGTAGATTAAACACATTCGGGTGCTCCTCTGAGGGACTGGACCTGCCCCTGTTTGCATTGGCATCTTAGTCCTGGTGAGTCCGAAGACCCGAAAGAATGTGCATAGACACTCTTATAGTTGTATTTCCGAACAATTACTCGTACAATAATCTAGAGTTTCAAAGAATAAGCACATATATGGTAAATGGACATGATTGTAGGATATCAAGATTTTAGAAGTGTTGAAAGGGTCAAATATATGTTTGGAATTTCAAGTGAAAAATCGAAGAATCGAAGTTCTTGAGTAAAAGTCAAAACAATGTTGAACCAAAGTTAAAAGACAAATTATCTGGAGTCCAAACCAATATTGAACCAAATCAACGTGTAATTCAAAGTTGAGGTCGGAATTCATAAGTCAAACCGAATCGAGTTTGCTTAAGTAGACTTGATATCGACCTCATTGAAGTTAATTCAAAGTCAAACTAATTGAAGTCAATACGAAATCAAATCTTACTATAGTCCTGTCCGAATCACGCTTACTGTAGATGAATCAAAACCAAACTTGCTAAAGTTGGGTCGAAGTCATCATACAGAAGTTGAATAAAATTAAACTTATATAAGTTGAATCCAAATTGAACATACAACAGTCAAATTGTGTAGAACTATCAGAAGTTGAGTCAAACTTGCTAAAGTCGATTCGAGGTCAAAAGTAAAGTTCTGAACATGTGTTTCAGAGTCAAATTCATGGTCAAATTGAAAGTTCAGATTAAAAATAGGTTTTCTAATTTAATATAAAAATTTATTCAAAACCAAACCTAATACTGTATCAATGTCACAAGACACATTTTGTAAAACTCATGAATAAATTTAATATATTAATAATACTTTTAAAAATATTTATGTACACGAAATAATAATATTTCTCTTTACTAAAAGTCTATATCGATTGTAGAAAAGGTTCTATCAATTGAAGAACAAAACTATTGATTGATGAAGAAACTAGGCGAAATCGATCATATGAAAGGATAAAGTCGATCGACCGAAAAGGAGAGATCGATCGACCGAGTAGGAGAAGTCGGTCGTCCAATTTTCCCATTAACCAACATTTTCAAGACATGACGATACGATCGACTGAAAACACAGAATTAGTCGATTGATTTCGGTAAAACTTGAATCGTAGAAGCCCAAATTACATAGTCTAAAAATGTTTGGGAATAGAAACAAACAATCAAAAATTGTAGAGAGGAACCTACACTACAGTTGTACATATTTTTCAAATTTAATGGAACTTTTCTAGCCTCTCATCTCAATTCATTTCTCTCTCAAGTAGTCAAAATAGAGGGGTAATCAGTCGACCAATTTCGATAAAAATAAAGACCGTACAATCACGATTGCATACTTAAAACATGTATGGGAATAGAAATTAATAATCAGGAGTTGGAGGGAGGGACCTACCTTAGGGTGAGCGTGACCGTCGGGTCGAGATGACTCTTTTAAATCTTTTGACTCTCTTCTTTCTCTATTCTCTATGCAACTATTCTTCTCTCTCTTCTTTCTTTTCTTATTTCTTGATTTCAATAATAGTCTTCTTCCTTAACATGATGGTGGAAGATGGAAGAAGAAGAGAACGAGGTGTGGTGGTTGTACGGTGGAAGTAGGAAGAAAAAAAAAAGAGTGAGTGATGGTACAGGCAGGACGAGGAGAAGTAGGGGTTTCATAAAGTAGCCATGTGAATGCATGACTGCGAGAAAAAATAATGATGAGAAAATCTTCATCATTCCTCTATCCGCCACCTATCAGTTCTTAGATAAGGATTTATAAAAATTTGACAAGCAGCCAACCATCCTCACTACAAGAAAAGTACATTTGTCAACCAATATATGTCAGCGGCTAGCATTAACTATTGACATATCAACTATTTGTCAGCGGCTTCAAAAAAACGTTGACAAATACGTCATTTGTCGACGGCTATAGACAACCGTTGACATATACTTAGCATTTGTCAATGACATATCGAAGCCGTTGACAAAAATTGATCATATATCAACGGGTGTTTTGTAGCCGTTGACAAATGGTATATTTGTCATCAACTTTACCATGTCATTGACAAATAATTAATAACATAAAATAAAAATAAAAATAACAAGTTATTTCTCAAATTTAGCATTTGTCAACAGGTGTTTTGTAGCCGTTGACAAATGTTCTATCTGTCATCTGCTTAAGAAACTGTTGACAAATAATTAATAAAACAATAAAAATGACTATATATTTTCCAATAAATTATCATTTGTCAACGGTTGTCTTGTAACCGTTGATAAAGATTTATTTGTCATCGACTCATAAAAGCGGCTGACAGATAATCCCTTTTCCCCCGCCGCCTCCCCCCTTCTCTGTCCCTTGCACCCATCACCGTGATCTCCACCCCACTCACTCCTCCTTCCTTATGGTGTTTCGAGGGGGATACAAGCCTACAGGCGTCGGAACTGGGTCTTTCGAGGGGGATACAAGCCTACAGGACCCGGACCGGGTTCATCATGCTGACCTACATCGTCGTCACCACCGGCGGTCTGATCTTTGTCTATGATATCGCTATCTCAGGTGAGTTTGGATCCCCCGCTCCGCCGGCGTCTGATCAGTCGCCTCCTCCACGCCGTCGCCGGCCGCGATGGCGTCCGTAGCCCTCCGCACCCTCGCCCTGAGGCCGCCCGCCGCGGGGATCTCTCCTCCAGCCGAGGATCGCCCCTCCCAAGGCATATGGCGCCCGTCTCTCCGGCCCTCCGCTCCGCATGCTGCCTCGCACCGGGGATCTCCCCGCCAAATCCCACTGGTTGTCAGAGCCACCGGAGGGGCTTATGAGGTACGGGCATTCTGTGTGTGTTGGGGGGGGGGGGGGTGAGTGTTCTTGTTGGTCGTTCTTGCTGGGCGTTGTGATGCAAATTGGAGTGGGTGGATGGCGTTCCAGGTCAGCGAGGGCGATGGGGAGCTCAGTGGGGCGTCCGCCGGCGAGAGCTTGCTGAGCTGGGCAAAACCGTTGCTGAAGTTCGTGACATCTAACTTCCTCCCCTTGGGTAAAGTTCTGGATCTCCTCCTCTTTCTTTATGATCGTCGGTCGGGTGCCTGTTGAAAGAGTTGGATCAGTCATGCAGTGAAGACTCTTCAGATGTGTTTTTGCTTCCTTTTTCTGATGCACCTATGGAAGTGTTCTTGGCGGCAGATTGTTTGTTGTTGGCGGCATTGTGTCCTCTAATAACTCTATATGGAGCTATCATGTGTTATTGGCGCTAGAATCGGATCGGTCATGCATGCCCTCCCTGATTTGACATTCTATCCACACTGTCCATGGATCCTTATTCTGAGAGACTCTGTTCATAGTTAAAGTTTTACTAACAAATGCTTGCGTTCATGAAAGCGGAGGTGACTTTCCTCTGGCACTGGCTGTGGTCTTGTCTCCGATCTGATGGCGATTCTTCCTTCTCTGTGATGTTGCAGGCTGTGTGACATCCATGGACTCGTTCCTCAGCAAGTTCACGAACCAGTACTGCAAGTTCGACAGCCAAGAAGGCGAAGGCGGACAAACTCATGAACAGAGGCCAGCGGCAGACAGATGCAGTGTCAGGGGTAGGCAGAGGGGAAGGGTATCTACCAGTGGCGGTCAGCCTTCGAGTGGGAGGACTTCGATTGAGGAGCAGCGCAATTATAAGTTATCAGATGTCGGCGACTGCTGCACGCGGGGGGAGGCGGCGCATCTGGTTCTGCTTCAAGTGCACACCCATGTAAGCATGGATACTCTTGACACCTCCTTCCCTCCAATTCTTCCGCATTGCCTTCTGATCTATCTGTGTGCATCGCCTCCGCAAAGATGTCGTCGTCACCGAATCCAGGCCCCGGGGACGATCCCTTCCACCTCGAAGGCATGGACGCCTTTGTGGGATCAGATCCCTTCTCCACTGCCTCCTCCATCCCCTCCCGCTGCCGCATCTCCTTCCCTTCCAGCGGCCCACCAACTCGGGCTGGATCGAGACCACCACTGCCCATCCAGGTGGAGGTGGACAATTGGATGCTCGTGACCAGCTTCGAGTCGAGTTCAACGCGCAGCAGAGTGGGGAGGTACCGCATGCCGGATAATGCCGATATGGATGAGACGACAGCCGCTCTGGAGAATGACGTCCTCACCGTCTCCCTGCCCAAGGCCGAGTGCGGGTCGGCCACTGTGAGGTTGGTGGAGAATGACGACAGGCGACGTGGATGCTTGCGCCGGCGCCAGGGGGGTGACAAAGGAGAGGATGGGGGAAGACGGTTTGCAGGGGCGGGGGAGGCGAGGAGAAATTTTTATTTAAAAAATAAATAAATATTTGTCAGCGGCTGCGTGTAGCCGCTGACATATTATTAATATATCAGCAACACGCAGCCGCTGACATATTATTAATATATCAGCAACACCCCACCGCTGACATATGTTACATATGTCAACGGTTAATGATAGCCGCTGACAAATATTAGTCGACGATAAATTTGTCAACGACTTTATCATGATTTTAAGGCCGTTGACATAAGTTTATGTCAACGACTATTCATTTTTTGTCAACGGTTATAAGCCGCTGACATATGTCTTATTTCTTGTAGTGCCTCCTCAAGATTCATACTAAGTCTAATGAGAAATTAAGTTAGTAAAAATAAAATTATTCATTTAGGTTTTAATTGGATTACTAATTTTATATCTAAATGATATTTAATTAAAATGAGATTTCAAACATAAATTAATTAAAAAGTGTTATAAATTATGATGATTTTAGTTTAATTTTTAAATAATTTTTTATCTAGTAAAAATATCTAAAAAAATATGTCATTCAATCTCGATAATTGTGCATCCATAATTCTTTATATTTATATTTTTAGAATCATCATAATTTTTAATAATTATGATGGTCTTAAATTTTACTTTTGTTACCAAATATTGATGACGTCCTATCAAAGTGTGTACATCTAAAGATAATATTAGAATTATATTATTTATGTGAAAATATTTTAAATTCAAATATAATCATGTTTCATGTAAGTAGTTATATCTTTCTAATTTTCTAGTGTCATATTATTTTAATATTAAATTTTGAGATGTTACAGAGTTGGCAGGCAAGTGTTGAGTTCGACCGTTATTTATATGACTTTATTGTGTTATTTAAGTTATATCTCATTCTCTTTAAATATTATTTAAGTGAGTTATTAAATAACTTATTTTTCAAGTCTTAATATATTAAGTATTTTTTAAATTTTAGGTTTATAAATTAAATAATAAATTAAATTTTAAATAATTTTAATAAATATTATGAAACGACACCTAAATAGTAGAAGTGTTAACCATAGCGCATGATTCTCGGTAGTGGTGCCCACCACATCTGGCACATGCTTATGCACATACGAGAAGAATAGCGTATACTACTCTATCCAAATACTTAATATCTTCTCAAATGAATCTTGAATATCAACATTTAAAAAATAACTTTTTAATCTTAATCTTATTCTCATAATGTAGATAATGAAAAATAATGTACCTAATTTTATATACTGAATGAGAAATTAAAAGAAAAATCCTGATCATATCAAATATGATTGATCTACAAGATAAATATCTCTTCGATCTGTTGGATAGATTCTCTATAGCTCACCTCCTCCCTCTTGTACTGTTTAGGTGGACAATTTTTAATATTTTATAATCATAACCTACTTTCAACTATGATTTTGGATGACTAAAGGCAACTTTTATACTTTAATTCCTTAGTTAGACAATCAAAATGCACTTAATTAGGCAATAACCTCAAGTTTGCCGACATCTTACCAATTTTGTGTCATCACAAGTACTTACAATTTTGTATACAAACTTAGTTCCATTTGATTGGAAGCTAATTAAGAAAACTTAAATATCATGTATAACTTTAATGTTGTTCATCTTCTCATATTCATCCTATACAATATTTAAAAAATAATCTCAAATTTTTAAAATTTTGTGAAATTTTTATGATATAAAATAAATGTTGTTAAGATGGTCTTGATGCTAATAATAATGCAAAACACCAAGCTCTAAGTTAGAGATATCCGTCTGCTTTACTTTTATTGGCTTGATTTTGAATTGGATCATATTTTTCTTAATCTTTATGAACTTAAAAGTATTTTAAGTTTTATTATCCTTAAACCATAAAATTATCACATCACAATCTAATCTAAAACTATCCAAATTTTAGGGGTAGGTTAAGGTCATCACACTATCTAAGTTTATGGAGTTTTTTTACTTACAAAAGATAAATATTCTCCCCTCAAAGGTTAAAATAATAATAAAGTACCTCCTATATAAAGACGTGTAAGAGAATAAAAGAAATATTGAAAGGAGAGAATGTACGCTGATCATGAAAAAATAATAGTTCTAAATCTATATGGACATGAAAATCATGATGGAGGTCTTTATGATATACTTTTTAGGGAGAATTAATTAGAGGTCATTGTCAGAGGGTTAAACTTAATTTATAGTCCATGTCAGAAGATCAGACGTCATATAGTCCTTACTTTTTGTATTGTTTAATTTCTAATCCCTGCTTTTAATTTCTCAGCATTTATGAGTCTTGGAAGACGAGCCGTCTTTTTAGCATCAACTTTTTCGCAATTTTGTCATTCCTTCTTCTGCTCTTTCCCTATGTACATTTACATTCGTTACAGTTAGTGTATATATCATTTATAGTAAGTCTTCATATCTCTTACAGAAAATATCGTATCACTTACAGTAAGTCTTTATATCACTTACACTAAGCCTACATATCTTTTACAGAAAGTATTCATATCACTTACAGTAAGTCTTTATATCTCTTACAGAAAGTTTTAATACTTATTACAGTAAATCTTGGTATCAATTACAGACTACAACTATAAACTTTTACTACAGCTATAAACTTGTCATTATTATCACTTGATTGTAAGTTCGCAGCTTAGACATAGAATGACACTGGAATGCTAGCAGCATAAAGTGCTGAAGCTCACTGTATTACGCTTCATGATCTTAATTGGGTGGTCATTTTCTAGATAAATTTCGGGTACTCTGCGAGACCCACTAGTCACAGTACCTCCCTCCAACACACCCCACCACCCCTCCCCCAAAAGAAAATAATATCAATAATTTAGGAACCGTAGATGTTGAACCACTTGCTTCCTGACATGCCAATAATAATAAACTTGTACATGCGAGACAAACTGATGGCATGATCTGCGTTTGAATGGAAAAGTTGATGAGGTCACAAATGGGTGTCAACTATCTCGATGCTCATGGAGAAGCAGTCAATAGGACATCGATCAAATTTGCTATTTTTAAAACCTTAGCCATATGTTAATGCTGCCAGCATAACACAAACTTATAAAATTATCAGCAACAGCCACAGGGGAAAGGGAGTCTCAAAAGTCCGCGCATTTACTCTGGCTGATTGTAAGCCTTGGTATCACTTGCTGTAACAGATGATAATGTTTGCTGTAATAAATGATAATATTTGCTGTAACAGAACATAATATTTGTTGTAACAGATGATAATGTTTGCTGTAACAGATGATAATGTTTGCTGTAACAGAGCTTAATGTTTGTTGTAACAGATGATAATGTTTGCTGTAATAAATGATAATGTTTGTTGTAACAGAGCTTAATATTTACTGTAACAAGCTTAATGTTTGTTGTAACAGATGATAATGTTGCTGTAACAAAGCTTAATGTTTACTGTAACAGATGATAATATTTACAACAAACATTAACTTCTGTTACAACAAACATTATCATCTGTTACAGCAAACATTAAGCTCTGTTACAGCAAATATTGTCATCTGTTACAGTAAACATACTGTAACATAACTTAATATATATTGTAACATAGCTTATAACATACACTAACCTACATTAATAATATACATTAAACTTTGTTACAATAGGGAATAATGTATTTTAATGTATGTTATTAACGTATGTTACTAATATGGAATAATATTTACTGTAATTAGATTTAACATATGCTATAATAGAGAATAAACATGTATTGTAATAGAGAATAATATTTATTATAATTGAGTTTAACATATACTATAAGTAATGTCAAGACTTACTGTAAATGATGTGTATATTTGCTGTAACAGATGATAATACTTAATGAAATATATTATATGTTATATTGTAACATAAGTGTAGTTGTAGCTTAGTGGTAAGGGTATCTCATGTTGAGTTTGTGAAGACCTGTGTTTGAATCCTAGCACTTGTAAACAAATAAATTTTTTTCTTTAGTAAAAGCTTATAGTTACCAAGGTTTACTGTAATAAGTATTAAGACTTACTGTAAGAGATATAAAGGCTTACTGTAAGTGATATGAAGGCTTTCTGTAAGAGATATGTAGGCTTAGTGTAAGTGATATAAAGGCTTTCTGTAAGAGATATGTAGGCTTAGTGTAAGTGATATAAAGACTTACTGTAAGTGATATAAAGGCTTACTATAAGTGATACGAATATTTTCTGTAAGAGATATAAAGACTTACTGTAATAATATATACACTAACTGTAACGAATGTAAGTGTACATAGGGAAGAGCAGAAGAAGGAATGACAAAATTGGAAAAAAAAATTGATGCTAAAAGGACAACTCGTCTTCCAAGACTCATAAATGCTGAGAAATTAAAAGTAGAGACTAGAAATTAAACAACACAAAAAATAAGGACTATATGACTTCTAATGGACTATAAATTAAGTCTAACCCCTGACAAGGACCTCTAATTAATTCTCCCTACTTTTATCAATTGTTTTGGTGAAATACTTTTTTTGGAGGGAAATCTTCTATTCTCCTTGACTTTAGTAAGTAGAATGTCTTATTTTGATGCTATAACAATTTACCTTGGTAGATTTTGAATTATAATTCATATTCCTTTAAGAAAATTCATCAAATCTCATTGGCACCATTGCTAGCTCTTAATTAGAGAATCCGATTGGCATTATTTCTTAATTTTAATTAGAGAATATTTTTTCTCAACGAACTCTTCAATTTTTATAACTGTTTATTCTATAGTAAATCGTATTTAACTTTATACTGAGAAAGTGAGTTTCTCTTCCTTGCAAAATTTGGAGTTTGAAGACTCTATATCTCTCACATTGTTTTTTTAAAGTTGCAATGGCAGAACTAGTTCTTTTTAAAGAGAAAATCTTTGCCATCAAGTTCCAATCTAGATGGTGTCTAATTTAACTCATACCCAATGTCACTTGGCTAAACCCATTGACTACCTCTCATTCGTTTGGCATCTCATTTTTCTTCTTCTTTTCTATAACTAAAAGCATAATATTACCTAGTCGATAAGATCACTCATATTCATAAGTTGTGATACAGTGTGCTAATTTTGAGTCTTAATCTATAAGACCCATCTTGCATGAGGGTTATCTCGAGCCACTTAATCTAAGATCCATCTTTCATGAGGGTTATCTCGAGCCACTTAAAGTATTATCCTTAATTAAGCACCCTTTATTGAGGCCTTGTCATATCGTTCCAATGTCTCAGAAGTGTAGCGAAGGCCAAATCTTACTAACAAAATAAGAAGAATTGATCTCGACATACTAAGTTTTAAGAATACCAGCTTTGTTGGGTTTACATGTGAAAATGCCACCCATCTAGGGGTGTAAACGGAACCCGATATTTCGATATTTCGACCCGATTTCGATAAAAATTATCTGTTTCGGAATCAGAAAATGATACCGATAGTTTATCGGAATCGGTATCGGATATTCCGATAAGTTATCGGAATCGGAATCGAAAAAATAATCGGAATCGGTATCGGTTATTCCGATAAATTATCATAAACTCAAGGTAAAATTATGGTAATACCTTACCTTATCAGAATTTCAGTTCCGATAATGTTATCGGAATCGGAACGGAATCGGAACTAACCATTCTTATCGGAATCGGAATCGGAACCATATTTCGGTTATCGGAATCGGAATCGGAATATGTGTTTCCGGTTCCGAACCCGACCGTTTGCATCCCTACACCCATCCAAAGATGTTATTTGGTCAAACCTCTATCTTAGATTAGTCCCGTATAAAATGATGGTGGGCCACTCTACTTTATCTCTGTATTAACATTAATCAAAGTAAAGATATTAATTCAAATTTTTGATGTACTACGTCTCTTATTTTTATCTCGAGAAAGATTTAGTCTACTTTTTATTGCACTTAAAATATGACTAGGCACTAAACTCATGTAGCACCTAATAATTAGGTTGTCATTTTATCACTCCCCATATGAGAGGTGTTACATGGACTTAGTGCCTAGTCATATTGCACTTAAGTGCAATAAGAAAATGTATTAAGCCTTTCTCTTTTATCTCATCTTCATATTGACCATTGAAGTGTCATCTTAAATCATATAAGAATCTTTAACGTTTTTTCTATCCATGTAAGCAAGGAAGTGTCCCAAGTTGTTCTGTTATTCATAGTGTGATTTTAAGTGATTAATAAAATATTGAATATAATGCCTTGAAATCTAAAATGTAGCAAGTAATAAGTAAATTGTACTTAATAAAAAATTTAAAGATTAAGTGGGTTAAATTAAATCCAATAAAACTAAATATAGTTAATGGGCTTAACAAATGGTTCATAATGAAATTATTGAGACAAAATAGGGGTTACAATAATAAAATAATAATAAATTATTATAAAATTTGTAATGTCCATTATCCCTTTAGATAAATTGGGTTAAATTAGTTTAAATATATTAGATAATGATAAAAATTCGTACTTAAGACTTATCCTAACTTGGAAAGCAAGTTTCCAACTGAATCTAACTCAAATTGGTGTTACGAAGTCTTAAGAGAGAGAGATAAATATAAAAAATTCGTAATTAAAAGGAGTTAGAGTAGTATTAGAAATGAAAAATTGTTTTCTTATAAATAGACCTCAAACCCCTCATGGTCGACTCTATTATTGTTTGGAGTCTCTCAAGCACGTGAAGAGGAGGCCAAAGAAGCAGGAGATCGTGAAGAGGAGGAGCCCTATGTTGTTCTTCATTAGTTCTTCAGGTTTTGCCCCTAAAGTCATAAATTCGTCTAAAGATAGATATTCTCTCAAGCAAAACTTAATTAATCTCTCTGTAAACTCATATCCATACTAGAAACATGATCCCCATATTTTTCCCATTTTTATCGTGCAAATTATAAGTATTATGCCCTTCAAGTTCATACATCTTCATGTACCCGCCCCTTGTTCTTTATAATTAATCTTGTTTAATCCATGTTCTTATGCCAAATTTCTTGTTTCTACATGTTCGTAAGATATTAGCTTTTATTTAAGACCGGTTTGGTGATTTTTCATGCACCATACTTCGAGATTAAGTGTTTTATTTACCCTTGTGTCCTGAGCAGGCTTTCTACGTTTGAATGTGGTGGCCCTGGTGATCGCGTCCAGAATGTGATGTTGCGATACCCCACATTCTAAACGTGACGTCTTACCCCACACGTTCACTAAAGAAGAACACGCGGCACATCTAGACCGCGTTCTGAACACGATTGTTCACCCCGTCACATTCTGACTGTCAGTTCTGACTCGATGTTTAAACCATTAATAATGCACTTTAACTTAAAATTTAGGATTATAAATGATTGTTTAATCCATCTAAAATTGATCTATGATAAAACAATATATTAATGAAGTTCATATAATTAAACTTTTAATGATTTCTTAATCTCTTTATGATATCCTTGATTTTATCTCATGTTGTCTCATATTGCCATCCACTTAACCTTAACTTGGGTCATCATCATGTTGATGGCTATAAAAGAATTACATTATCATAATAAATATGGTATTAAAAGGACATGAAATAACAAAGATTTATATACATGATTTGTATTCATTTTCTATCACCGTTTTGGAGCACCATTATCGTCGCTCTGCTGTTCTAGAAACCCTCTAGCACGCCGAAGAATTATTTTCACACCCTCTTGACATTGTAAGAACCTTCCACTGGGTATTCCTCTGGTCGGATTGGAACTCCTTCATCAATACCTCTATAAGTCTCTGTGAGCCTGCAATTCCTCTAGGACGCCGAGCAAGTTGTACTTTTAACACCTATACACCCCATGGGAGCATGCTGGACCTATATATCATGTTCCAACTAGCCTTGTGTCTCTATATGAACGTATCCATACTGATGCCCACGTTCTTAACGTGCACATGAGGACCGCGTCCTCTCAGCTTGTCGTGCCCTATCCTTGGGTCGCATTCTTGTCATGGTAGGGTGGTAGACTACATTCTCCCTGTCACTGTTAGTACCTGAGAGTATTGTTCAATAGTGTTTCTCATGTGTCTACCGATCTATTTTACGTGTATAATCTTAGTATGTTTTTGGATAATCAGAAACCACTTGTTCTCTTCTCTCTTTCATCCATGA
The DNA here is from genome assembly GCA_014218235.1 of Colocasia esculenta. Lineage (NCBI taxonomy): Eukaryota > Viridiplantae > Streptophyta > Magnoliopsida > Alismatales > Araceae > Colocasia > Colocasia esculenta. Next base: position 69,857,730 of record CM024759.1, on the reverse strand, counting down.
ATACTCTCATCTACTCGTCTATACTTCTTTTCTTTTTCTCGGAACTGGCTTGGCCATCTAAAATGATTGTCTAGATAAAACACATGACCTAATGTCTGTGTATATAGGGCCCTGTCTGGTCCTCGGAAGAGCACCCAAAGATACTTGTGCATGTAGGAGTAAATTGACATGGTTTGACATTGCACCAAAGTGCTATATTATCTTGATTAATCTATGACAATCAACTCGTGACATGATATTACTTTGATGTGCTATTACTTGACTTGATTCGTACATGTTACCTTGATGGATAATTACTAGTGATATGGCTAATTATCTCTCTTGATATGCATGTTACTGTTATAACTCTACACTTGGACATTTTGTTCATTATTATGTGCTATCACCATGCTCTTGCTCTCTATCACGACTCTTCGTGCATCATGTAGTTATTCTGCTTATTAACACGATAATCGCTATTAACACGATAATCGCTTAAGTATAGTCTGGTCATGAGATATAAGTCTACTGAGCGTTCTCTCATCAAGTGTTTTCTTAAGATTTTTCAAGTGAGTCAGATGACGACACACACGACAATGTGGATGGGCAAGAATGATGAGTGACCTGGCATAAAAGGATTACCCTAGTGTCATAATAGAGTCTTCGTGAAGTCTAGTTGCTTTTGTTTCTTTTCAATGTAAATGTGTGAATGTGCCCTAAGTATTGACTATGAATTAGTGATTTGTAATAGATTTGATTATCAATAAAAGAAAGAGTTTATATTATCCAATTGTTGCCTTTAGTTGCTTTGAATTACACGACTGCTTGATATATTATATTAAATACGCACGTTAGTTGTGTTAATCGTGAACGCGGTGGGGCCAATAGTCGTGTTAAGAATGCGATAGCCCAACAGGTCACGTTCAGAACGCGGTCGACTAACATGCTGCGTTCAAAATGCGGTGGCCCGACAAGTTGCGTTCACGATGATAATGAGTCGGGATTGAATGCTGCATTCAGAACGCGTCCCCTCGACCCGTCACATTCTTGTACAAACGCCAACTCTCCCCTACTCAACTAGAAATCACCCAAAACACTATTTTACATCGATTCAAATACGTACAACATATCTAGCTCGACTAAAAATCACAAACATACCTCAATCCATGCTTATCATGCTTCAAATGACATAAACAATGCTAGAAAACGAAGGAAGTTCTCCTACCAACTCCAAGAATGCGAAGAACGATGCAGATCCGGTGATTCCATGCTCCCAACAAATTCCTCGTGTGAAAATCACGTTGAAATTGCAACTTCGAAGCCGAAACACCAAGGAACCCCTTCAGAAAACCCCTCCTTCCTGAACAGAGCTTCCTCCTCCTCTGTTTAGCCAACCAACCTCACTTATAAGGTTCGAAAATGAGAACACACCGTAGGGGATCGTCGTGTTAAGAACGTGACATAGTTCACACTATCACGCATCAACCCGACGCGTGCTATGCGTCGTGCAAGTCGACAAAACTTCAGAAAATGTGGCAATGAGAACGCGCCGTAGGGGAAGGCCGTGTTAAGAACGCAACGCCCACCCCCGTTGCGTGCTCAACCAAAGAATCAGTAGGCTATGTGGGCCTAAATCTTCGACCCATAACATCCATACAACATACCAAAGCCCCAAACAAGGCCCAACAACCACACATTGGCCCAAAACACCACATTAAACTCATTAAACTTGAATTCAATTATTCACAATGTTACAGGTAGGAACTACTGAAGGGTATATATGTGAACATGGGCATTTAGAGGGGTCCGATATATCATGTGACTAAATATTTTTTGTAGAATATTCTCTTGAATATTCATGAGTAACCATGAGGGTATAGCCGCATCATTTTAAGTAAATAAAGAGTATATATGATAATATATTTAGATTAAAAGGTATACATATGCAAAATAGATATTTAGAAGAATATATATGTAGAAACCCAAAAAACTCATTTATTTATCATTCAAGTAGGGCACAATGCGCCCGGTCCATCAGACGGCTGTGAGCTTCGTTCTTCTGAGTCTACGCATCGTCTCTCTCTCTCTCTCTCTCTTGCTCGCTCGCTGGTATCGGAATCCTCTCCCACGACAGCAGGAGCAGGCCAGGGCCGGAGAAGCGGAGTGGCGGAGCGCCTCCATGGTTTGTCCCGATCCCCTTCTTCTTCCTCCTCCTCCCCTGACTCTTCTCTCTCTAACCCTCTATCTATGTATTCTATCTGTCTGTCTATCTATGTCGCGCTTTTGCTTTTCTCTTTTCTATGTCTTTATGGTTGACATTGAGCTTGATCGTTCTGGAAGTGGCTTCATGTCATAGGGTTTGTGCATTGGGGTTTGAATCCAGAGAAGGTTGGGGCTTACTTGGGTCAAAGACAGTTGTTGAGATTCTTCTTATCTCTCGGAGAAGAGGACGGCGCAGCTGATTTGTTTCAGTATTAGATCTCAGAGTCTGATTGCTCTGTGATTCTCTCGCTTTTTCTATTGATTCATCTCTCTTTTCCCTCTCTATCTGTGTCTATCTGTCTCACTCTCGTGTTAATCTGTGCTTTTCCTTAAAGCTCTATCGGTCATCGATGAACTGTTTTTTTGGATGGCGAAGATCCAGGAACCATTTTCCGCACATAGCTGACTGTGGATAGGGTCTCGCGCTGGGAAAAAGATCTCAGTTTTCTACCTGTTGAGTGCTAAGTAAGGGCCTTTTTAGCCTTCTTGGGACCTGTAAGCGTGCTAATAAATGACATAGTGACATAGTCTTCGAAGAGAGAGAAAAATTGATGGATAGTTTCGTTTACATTAGAGAATGAGGAAGATATGAAGAGTTCATGATGCCATATGTATGGAAATGTTTCTTGTTCTACAGTTTTCCTTACATTTATGATCAATGGTAGATTATTCAAAAAGAGAAGTCAAACACTAAACTGGCTTAGTTGCTTATCTTCCTTGTTTATTGTTTAACTAAGATACATGGTTTTATCATCTGTAGGGACCCATCAGGAAAATTCTATCTCTTGCAAGGGCTTCTCTGGTTTGTCAGCGTTATTATGCACCCGCTTCTGCTTGTAGATCGTTTAGCTCTCAGGCTTCAACTGCAGCAGGCACTCTGCCTCCGCCTCCATCTCCACCCCCACCTCCCGAGAAAGCACATTTTGGAGGCCTGAAAGATGAAGACCGCATATTTACCAATCTTTATGGCTTGCATGATCCTTTCCTTAAAGGTTCTATGAAACGAGGGGACTGGTATAGAACTAAGGATTTGGTACTAAAAGGTCCGACTGGATCGTCAATGAAATGAAGAAGTCTGGCCTCCGTGGCCGAGGTGGTGCTGGTTTCCCTTCTGGTCTTAAGTGGTCTTTTATGCCAAAGGTTTCTGATGGACGCCCTTCTTATCTTGTTGTCAATGCGGATGAGAGTGAACCTGGAACTTGTAAAGACAGAGAAATCATGCGTCATGATCCACACAAGCTACTTGAAGGTTGCTTGATTGCAGGGGTTGGGATGCGTGCAACGGCAGCATATATCTACATAAGGGGTGAGTATGTGAATGAGCGCTTGAATCTTGAGAAGGCCAGGAAAGAAGCATACCAAGCTGGATTGCTGGGTAAGAATGCATGTGGGTCTGGTTATGACTTTGATGTGTACATCCACTATGGAGCTGGTGCTTACATATGTGGGGAAGAAACAGCACTTCTAGAGAGCCTTGAAGGGAAGCAAGGGAAGCCAAGGCTGAAACCTCCTTTTCCTGCTAATGCTGGTTTATATGGTTGCCCCACAACAGTCACAAATGTGGAAACTGTGGCTGTGTCCCCTACTATTTTAAGGAGAGGTCCTGAATGGTTTGCTAGTTTTGGCAGGAAGAACAATTCAGGGACAAAGCTCTTTTGTATATCAGGCCATGTCAACAAACCTTGCACTGTGGAGGAAGAAATGAGTATTCCATTGAAGGAACTGCTTGAGACGCATTGTGGAGGAGTTAGAGGGGGGTGGGATAATTTGCTGGCAGTTATACCAGGAGGTTCTTCAGTCCCTCTCCTCCCCAAACACATATGTGATGATGTCTTGATGGACTATGATGCATTGAAGGCAGTGCAGTCAGGATTGGGCACGGCTGCAGTCATTGTGATGGATAAGTCCACTGATGTGGTTGATGCAATTGCAAGACTCTCTTACTTCTACAAGCATGAAAGCTGTGGACAGTGTACTCCATGCAGAGAGGGAACGGGATGGCTATGGATGATCATGGAGAGGCTTAAGGTGGGGAATGCAAAACTGGAGGAGATTGATATGCTTCAGGAAGTGACAAAGCAGATTGAGGGACATACAATTTGTGCATTAGGAGATGCTGCAGCATGGCCAGTGCAAGGGTTGATCAGGCATTTCAGGCCGGAGCTAGAGAGGAGGATTCGAGAACGTGCACAAAAGGAGCTGTTGGAAGCTGCTGCTGCTTGAGTTTTGTATCCTGGTCCGTCTTTGTCGCTTTCTATAGTCTGTTGGATGATGTCATAGTTACTTCATGATTACCATTGTGGTTGTGCTGTATTTTTATCTAATATTAGCACCTTTATTCATGGGTTGATTTGTCTTCTTGACCTGTAGGTAAATATAATGGCATTGTGGAATAAAACATCAAGAAAAATTGGAGGCTGGCTTGGCTCTTTTTTTCCGTGATTCCCCTGATTTGCAATGGTGATGCTCTTGGAATTAGGCTGGGTTCTGAGTTAGACCTCTATTGTTTTTGGAATTTGTTGAAGCAAAGCCTGCTTATAAATCCTTTGGTATTATGTGATTTTGAAAATGATTCTAATTTTCAGGAGACTGTAGCTTCTTGAACATGTTTATGATCATAAATGAAAACATTCATCAGTCTCTTTTTATCTTTCTCTGCTATTAATTGTTTCTATGCTGCAGTATCTAGATGAATTATCTATGAAATATCTGATTTATTTTGAATTGAATATTCATGAGGATACTGGTGACATATATGTCTAAAAGTATCGTGATGATAATGTTTCAAAACCACCTAGACTCTTTGAGTTGTGAGCTCCTCAATTCTGAGCCATTTTTTTCCCGTACTTGTTTATGTGTGCCTCCTATATATTGACAGTTTTATAAAAGAAAATTCTAAACTTTTAGCAGGTTATTTACCACTGAGGAAGAAATAATAAAAGATACGGTTTAGTGGACGTTATATATGCAGAAAACAGAATTTAATGGTGAACACCTAAAATATACTATGAAGAAAAGGCAGATGAGGATAATAATAAAGAAGCATGCAACTTATACATGGCCCTAAGGGACATTTCAATGAATAAAATATGGCAAAAAGAGCAGAAATATGAAGAGTCTGGAATCACTTAGGTGCTCCTGACTAGTTGAGTCGATCTGCCTAAGCACACTTGTTTGCCCACTTTTTTAATTGTTGAGTGGCAGTTCGTTGTTAACATTTGGGATGTAGAGTTGTTCAACTAGTTTAACAAAGTTGCTACATAAGAAAGTCCCTTACACCATCTGTCATGACTTGGGTAAAGTTGAGGCAGCATCTAATGGATTCACAGCAGTATACTGATCGAAGGAGGTTTGCATTTTCTCTCCAAGAAAATTTAAGAACATCATGTACTCAGTAGTTGATGCTCTTACAAGGTGATTGCATGAAGATGAGTGTATCAGGATTGTGCATGATTGGCATATGCACATGTTTCCCATCTTTTTCTCTTCTTGAGAAGCATTGGGGTAATTTGTTGCAAAATTGTCCTGAATTTCCATATGTGGCATCTCCTTGGGGCTCCTTTTCTTAGTTGCCAGATGAATAATGCGACCTAGGTACCATGAAAAACATATCATGGGAGAATTTGATAGCTAAGAAAATACCTAAAGATGAATTGCACTGATTTAGAAAGGGCCTGGACTGAGTATCAAAAGAGTGCTGGTGGACTGTAGGGAAAGGCAGTCTCCAAACAATTTCTTAATGTGATTAAGGATATGCCTGAGAGGTCTTTTACTAATGTGAGATCTAGTGTTGGCTAAATTTTTGAGGTTTTTATTATCAGATGTCAGTGCTATGTCTAGTACATGCCTGTTTATTATTATTATTTTGAAACGTGGATGGTACCAAGGGTATATATTAAAGAAGAGGTAATGTACAAAAAAGGGGAGGCCAAAAACAGCCCCATAAAAGTCTCCACACCAAGTTAGTGTGCCAACCTAATTCCCCAATGACAAAAAGAGCGAGGAATTATGTGGACCCACTTAACAGCAATGGGTAGCCCAAAGAAATCACCCTCTCACAAATAAAAAGCAAAAAGGGATTCCTCCAATCTAGCCTCTCTTTTGAATAAAAAATTGTTCCTTTCGTTTCAAACCCACGTGTCGTGTCATCCGTGAGAGATCCTTCAAATCAGCACCTTTATCTTTATAGGGCTCTTTGGAGCCCAAATCTGAGCGGTCCAGGGGTGCAGTAAATCTCCATCAGAGAGATACAAATAAGCTGACCCCACAGATAAGAGGCCACTAGTCTCTTATCTCCAAACCAATGTGTTGTGTCTACTCAAAATGGGTTTGAAATCCTGAAGTAGAGATAAGAGGTGCTGAAACTCATCCATCTCCTGTGGTGACAAACTCCTCCTGAAGTGGGAGCTCAAGTACCCTCGAGCAACTGATCATCAAAAAACTAAGCCACTGTAGCCCGAGACAAATTTGTACAGCCTTTCCCTGGCCTCAGTTGTTTTGTGTATGACGTTGACCGAATAGGTGACAACGTCAATTGCTTGGTTCGCTCGCCTTTGGATGTGGGGCTACGGTGGGTTAACCAAGAGACTTCCCATATCAATCATTCCCTTAGCGATCCAGGATTCCACCACGTCTTTGAAGGTGTAGCAGTCTCAAGGTCATGACCTCTAACCCAATGGTATGGATAATAGCCCAACAGGATATATGTCGGTGTCGGCCAGCATAGTAGCCCTCCACGTATGCATGTGCGGAAGATCGCCAAAGTTTGTCGGCGCGGGAAAGAATACAATCTCTCTGCCATCCCATCCTCGGCCAAGCTTGAAGACCCTTCGGAGAGCCATCCTCCAGATGGGGGACGAACTAGGGATGTAGACATAGTTGTTTGGTGATGAGGCCTATGACAGAGGGCCGACAGGTGTTCATCCATGGCCCTCAAGCGGCACAATATTTCATGTTGGCTATGTTGTAATGATCGAACCCGCCTTTCGAGACCTTGCATCGCTCTTGGCATTGACCGATGCACGGGCTTTTTGGTGCGAGGGGCTCCCTGACTGTGTGAGGGTCGAGAGTTCGGGGGAGAGTTTTCCTGCGTGTTCGGTCCGAAGGTCGCAGCGGTGATGTGGATCACATTGGCTGATTGTTTCTGTTGACCCTGGTCATGAGGTTGTGGAGGATCCACTAGACCGCCTTGCATTGTGATGAGATGTCTTCGAATTAACTTTTGCGCCTCATTTTTAAAGACATAACAGTTTTCGATTGTGTGCCGCAACATTCAGTGATGAAGATAGTAGTTGGGCTCATCTGTCTTATCAACTTCATTAAGCCTTTTCACGTCCGGAAGCTTGATCAATTCATTCTTCAAACAGAGGTTGAAAATTTCTTTGTATGCTCCCTCTTGAAGGAATATGGAGTCTTCATGCGGTCAGCTAATGTGAGTGTCGAAGGCGCCTTTCCTTTCGACTTGCCTCCGGAACCACCTAAAGTCCCCTCAATTTTGCTATCGTTCGCAAGCGAGAAGTTCACATCATTTACTTCTTTCTCTGCGGCACATTCCTTATTGGGTTTGCCTTTAGAAGTCCTAAATGTCGGGTTATCGGCGAAGAACATTTCAATCTCTGCCACTACCACATTGAGCTGGTCAAGCTCTTGATATTAGTACCCAAGAGTTTTTCACTCACTTTCGCCGCCAAGCCCCAGTAGCATATAGGCTGAGAGGACCATATAGGTCTATTTCAGACTCTTGGGCTTTTTACAAATAAGCTCCCATGAGTCTGTATTTTGTATAAATACATAAAATGAGGGGAAACCCATGTATTTAGTGCACGAGTTCAATGTGTTGGAACTTGGAATAACACAAGTGGTTTTGTTTGTTCACCCTTCAAGACTTTGCACGGAAGATGTATAAATTGCAAATATGACCCGATTTAAGGGAAAATTGTGAATATATCAAAGGAAAATTATGAATGCACCCTTATCAAGGGAATACTATAAACAAACCCCCATTCTAAAGGAAGATTGTAAACCAATTTCCAACGTTTGGGAAGGTTGCAAAGTGATTCCTATTTAGGGAGAAGTTGCAAATACATCCCTCCTTTGAGGGGAAGTTTCATGAATATGCACCATTTCTGCAACGAATCAAATTCTGTCTTTCTCCGGTCACACAATGTTCATAAAGTGCAAGGGGTTAAAGACACATTATCAAAGGTTCTCGGGGTCACCCCAATGTAAATAAACATCGACTCTCTTCGATGGGGAAGGATCTAGCACACGAAATCCAAATCGCCTGATAAAATATTTGAGCGAAATAAACACATCAAAATATAAGTGCAATCGTTCGGTAAATGGACATGCAAATTTCTCACACCAAGAGAATTTTCAAGTTTGTCAGTTAAACAGATTGACACGTCCGCACCAAAATGAATACCATTGCCATCTCTTTCAAGGGAGAAAAATTATGCGTGGTCCACAACTTGGCACGCCTGGTGGGTCCCTTCCTGCATTTCATATCTATGTCAAGAGCCTCAGGTTATTACGAGATCTGTGACTATTGTTGTCCTCACCATGCAGGCACAAGGCGAAAAGAACCAGAGGTCGGCGGGCAACTCTGACCCCAAACTCCAGCAAATGAATCCTCCTCATCAGGCCAATGGCAGCGGTGACATATGGCCCTCTGATTGTGGCCAGCCATGCCAAATATGGCTATCACACAACGCCGATTGTCTTCGGGGGCTTCCGCGTTGTCGTAGGATCCCCCTACTTCCTGGGGGTGGTATCGGCCACTGAAAAGATGTCGACAATAACATCAAGCCATGTCGCTACTGGGGGCATTAAGTCCCGCTAAACCCAAGGTCGAGTTTTTTTTCGGTAAATGTAATCCCTTGCGCTGTCGTCCTACAAGAAGGGGGTATCAGCAAGGCCGTAAGGGCACAAATCCCAGGGCGGCAACCTCCAACTCCAGCAAGATTGTTCTTGTCGGAAACCTACGCATTGGACTCAATGGGAGAGCCAATTATGCCAAAGGACAAGCATGTCCCCATAGTCCCCACAGTCCTCACCTCCCGTCAATTTGTGCTCCTCTAAAAGAGGCGACAGGACAAAGGGGACTCCAGAAAGGGGTCTCAGTCTAAATGTGCGGGCAATTTGTCTCAACGGCAACTCCGCAAGATGAAGCAGATATGGGTCACCAAGGAGGAGGCCTGCAAAATGAGGAGAGCAAAGGCAGGCAAGCTTGTGCAAGACCAAGAAGAGCAACAATTTGAGCTGCCAAAAGCTCAAAGCTCTAGGCCTCTGCGTCCTCGCAGACAAAAGAGGAAGGGGGTTTATTGTAAACCCAACTTTGTTGCCCATTAGGTGGAATCGATCCAAGGGGAGACGGAAGTCATATTGGAGCCCCATCACCACTCGTCTTAATCTTCCATAGATTGAGAACCTCGGTCTTTAATAGACTAGGGGCAGCCCTTCGGCCAGGCACCCAAATGCCATAGAAGCGAAGGGTGGTGCGGATGCCCAAGGACGGTGGCGGCATGAAGATCTTCACTTGTTATGCTTTAGGTAGAGATGCAGTCGAGTCGGCTGGCATCCCGTACATGCTGCCAAGGTGGATGATTCCGACCATGGGGGAGATGCAATCTACCATAATACCGGAAATGCTGCCTGGAGAAATTCCCAAGGGTAGTCTAGTGGTCAAGCAGAGACTTCAAATTAGGGCCAGGCTCTTGACCAGGCCCAGGAACATGCCCAAGGACAGTTTTTGGAGCACATTCAAGATGAGCAATAAGAAAATATAGATGGGGATGAAGTCATAAGCATCCATGGAGAAGGCACGTGTATTCCTGATCATGGAATGCATACCAACCCAGTCTTCATGTCACCGACCTAGGCTACTTTTTAGGCAACGTCAGATGATTTCAAATATGAAGCATGGTTTGCCGAAGTAGGGTGAATCGGCTGTATTCGACCAAATCGGTGCGAATAACGACAAACTCGATCTGTGATTCGCTTGATTCACCTGGTCCACATGCGAACTGGCCGAATCAAACAACATCGGGCAAATCGGGCCCGATTTGCTCTCGATCCAATGAGGATTGACTCGATCCGCTTCGGTCGACACGCATAAGTGTCGGCCGAAACCCTGAGAAATGGGACTGTGCGGTCCCGATTCGCAGAGTTTCATGGCGGAAACCCATTTCCGTCTCCTCTTTCCCCCATTCCCCTAAAAAAAAAACCCCTAGATCTACACTCCAAGAGTTCTAAGGAGACTTCCTACGTGGATTTGAAGGTGCTTGGAGGCCTTGAAGGCCTTGTTTTCATCCTCTTCTTCACCCATTTCTCTATTTTGAAGGTAAGCCACCATGTTCCTTCCATGTTTTGGTTTTTTGTTGATGTATGGGAAATATATTTATGGGAATGATTTGCAAGTGATTAGTGTTCACTTGCAACCATTTCTCTCTTGAATCTATAAAATTTTCACATAAATTTGGTGTTTTTTCCCAAATTTCAAATTTTTGATTTTTTTTAATAGCAACCTATGAGCATTTCATGGCAATGTAATGTACAACTTCTAACGTGTTGTTAGAAATTGATTCTATGTGAATCCAATGTAATTTTTTTTTGTCCGAAATGTAATGCCTATTTGCTTTTCGTAGATGGCACCGAAGAAGGGCAACATCGGGTGGCAGTATGGGACCATGTTGGGCAGTAGGCACAATTACAAGTGTAACTACTGTGGCCATACAGGACAAGGAGGTGGCGTCTCTTGCCTGAAGAAGCACCTTACAGGTGGGCTGCTAGCAAGGTACCATGATGTGCATGGTTGCAAGTCGGTGCCTTCTGAAGTGAAGCGGCTCATGGTTGAACATTTGAAGGGTGTTCGGGCCGAGACTACAAGAAAGAGGGCAGACAGGGAGATGCAGGAGAGGATCTAAGGAAGGCAGTAAAAAGAAGACGACGACGATGAGCAAGAAATTTATGTAGAGTATATGTTTGATGAGCAAGAAAGGCGGACTAGAGCACCACGTAGGGTTGAGACATGGGAAGCTGAACGCAGAGAGTTTTGAGGTTGGCAATGGTAGTGGCTCAAGGGTTGGGGGCGAGGCCCAATCCTGTTAATTTTTCAATGTGGGGGATTACTTTACCCAAACTCATGTTCCAAAGTAGCAAGAAAGGCAGATGAAGAGACCCACAAGTGTGACCTTAGAAGAGGTGGATCCTAATATATATTCTCGGGAGCATAGCAAGCAAACCAGAATTGAGGATGCATACAACCAGCAAGGGCCTAGATACAAAATGGGTCACGCAGTGGCAAAATGGTGGCATCATTCAGACATTTCATTCAATGCAGTTAATAACCCATATTGCAAAACCATGGTTTAGGAGGTACAACGCCATGGACTACATGTGCAACCTCCCACATCAAAAGACTGGCAGGAGATACCCAGATGAAGAAGTAGATGAGATCAAGTCCTATATCCAAAGCTTTAAGAAAAGTGGGAGAAATATGGTGTCACATTGATGTGTGATGGTTGGTTAGGTACCACCAAGAGTAGTCTCATCAACTTCCTTGTGTATTGCTATAGACATATGTTCTACCACAAATCTATTGATGCATCAGATAGAGTGCCAATCCTGAATATATTTTGAGTTTGATGTGGGAGGTTGTTCATGAGATTGGAGAGTAATACATTGTGCAGGTGGTGACCGATAATGGTTCTGCTTACAAGAAGGCAGGGGAGTAGTTGATGAACATCTACCCCTATCTTTACTGGATCCCCTATGCAGTTGTTGAATGAAAATTTTCCTCATGAGTTTTACCATATTAGAAACACTTGTTTTAAATATTTAGAGCAAGTGTATGAAGAGGAAAATACTTGTCCGAACTTTCGGATAAAAAATAACCCTCAAACCTATTTATTCAGAATTTTCAGAATGAATGAAAGAAAGGAAATTATCTATTCTGAATTTTCGGAATAAATAAACGGCAGAAAACAGAAATATTTTCTCCATATCTTCGAATTTTGAAAAGAAGTCATTCCGAACCAAGTTGGGGCTGAAATCATGAAACCCCCAGTGTTTTCAGAATAAAATTTCTCCCAATAAATTTTATCACCTTAGAAAACACTTGTTTTAAATGTTTGGAGCAAGTGTACGAAGGGGAAAATATTTGTCCAGGGTCCCGGATAAAAGATAACCCTCGAGCTTATTTATTCAGAATTTTCAGAATGAATAAATGAAATAAAATTATTTATTTTGGATTTTTGGAATAAATTAATGCGGAAAAAAGAAATATATCTGCATATCCCGAAATGTTGAAGAAAAGCCGCCCCGGAGTCGGCTGGAACAGAAATCAGTCAATTCCCGGTGTTCTCGGAATTAAATCTAACCTCGGGTAAATAATTCTTAATGCCCCGGAATATTCCGGCGGGAGCCGTCCTACGTGGTGCGCATATTAACACGTCTAAGGGTCCGTCCAAATACCCATGTCAACAACAACAGAAAATGGCTGACGTAGCACACCGATCCTTGCATGACAAACGAAAGAAGAAGGTACCACGTGGTGATAAATTTATAAAGAATCCATGGGACCCCCCCTTTGCCATGGGCCCGGTGGGATGTCCCACCGGGACTGTGCGCCCGGTGGGACGTCCCACGGGGACTGCGCACCCGGTGGGACGTCCCACCGAGGCTCTGCGCACAGCAGGGGCCCCACCGGGACCTTGTGGACTGGTGGGAGCCTCCACGGGGGGTCAGCTGGCCGGTGGGAAGCCCCATCGGGTCGTGCGAACCGTGGGGAGTCCCACCGGGACTCGCGGACCGATGGGAAGCCCCACCGGGGCCGCGCGGTGGTCCCACCAGGACCCCGCACCTGGTGGGAGACCCCACCGGGGTCGCGCGTCTGGTGGGATGCCCCATCGGTGCTGCACGCCCGGTGGGCTGTCCACCGGGACCTCATGCCCGGTGGGGTGCCCCACCGGTGCTGCGCACCCGGTGGTACATCCCACCGGTGCCCACAGTGGGGCCCACCACCCGGTGGGGCGCCCTCTTTGCTGTCTCCCCCTGTACAAAAAAAAACGGACATAACGCCAGGAGACTCACATTGATGACAGCGAGGTTTTGGTGGGGCGCACAATGTCGTTTCCGGTGGGGCGCGGAAGAAGAACCCGGTGAGATGTCCACCCCTCCTCAATCTCCTATAAAAGGAGACCAGCTTCAAGGAAGAGAAGAAGAAGTCCACACCAAGTCTAGAGTTCAGAAATCGCCCCTCCTGCTCTTGTGTTGAAGTGGGAAGGCTTGCTTGCTCTGTTTAAGGCAAGGCTATATGAGTTATCTGTTTTTTGTAAATCAGTCCCTGTGGATTTAAGAATTGTCCCAACGGACTACTCCTTACCAAACTTATGTATGTACCAAAGGAACGAATGGAACTTATGTGTATATATACCAAAGGAACGAATGAAAGAAATGTACCAAATTTTCTCATCTGAAGTTTATTTGGTTTGGGATGTTATTTCGGCATGAAAGGATAGAAAAATTACAAATAAACCTATCTTTTGTTTATTTGTACAAAAGATCAAAACATAGAAAATTTCTGAATTTAATAGTTTCCAGGATTGAACAAATGTCAGGATATTTCTGAAAAAATTCAGAAATATATTTCAAGGGGTAGTAGTCAAGAGAAATTACAAAACAACCCCTATTCATCAAAAGAATTACAAAAATCATCTTCATTTGACGATAAAATATCAAAACAGTCCTCGAAAAAGGGAAATTTATAACTCAGTCCCTACTTCAAAGGGCATACAGCAAACCAGCCCTCATTTTATGAGGAAAGAGATGAGGCAGTCCCCATTCTGAGGAGTACTTTGTAAATCAGCCCCTAAAAACGGGAAATTTGTGAATCAATCCTTTTTTTGAGGAGTATTTCACAAACCAGTCCTCAATTTATAAAGAAAGAGGCAAATCAGTCCCCATTTTGAGGGGTATTTTGTGAAACAGTCCTTAAACATGAAGAAGTTTTTGAATCAATCCTTATTTCAAGGGAGATTTTACAAATTAGTCCTCATTTCAGGGGCTATATGCAAATCAGTCCCTCAATATAGGGGAATTTCTGAATTAGTCACCATTCTAAAGGACATATGGCAAGTCAGTCCCCATTTAAGGGGAGATTGCATAAATCAGTCTCCAATCTGGAGAAATACTTTGATGAATCGATCATAGTTTCATTTGAAAAGACAAATAATGAGACTACCGATCTGTTTGGATGGTGTGTTTCTTTTCAATAAATTGTTGATTAAAAGGTCTAGACATGTATCAAAGGTGTTCGAGTTCTACTCAAGCAAAAGAAATCGATCTATCGACGGGGAGTGGTCCAGCGCACGAACGCCGAATCACCTGAGGTTCATATGTGGAAGATGACAACGAGTCCCTAGCTAGATGCATTGTGGGCCTCGTATCCTTGTTTTCCATGTATTGACAGATATAACTAAAACTAATATCGAAGAAAAGAAAACGATATTTGAAAATCTACTGAATATGAAAAAAGGTTCTTTTCAAACAGCAGCCCATTAGATTTGATGTTTAAAGAGATTGACACATTGCAACCTGTGAAGATGGTGGTGGAGGCTAGGCAGAAGATTACAAGGTACATCTATAACCACCATATTGTTCTGGCATGGATGAGGGAGTCCACTGGTGGAGAGCTGTTGAGACCGGCCATCACACACTTTGCAACTAATTTTATTACCTTACAAAGCCTCTTGAAGCACAAAGATGGTCTAAAACACATGCTCAGGAGCGACAAATGGTTGCATAGTCTTTTAATACCTGAGTGTGGTTCTTCCCCGCCAAAGCTTCACCAGACAGCTATTATGGAGTCATCCTCAGCGTCTCCTCCAAGGTTGATGTTTCTACCAAAAGAGAAGGAGAAAAAAGAAGAAGAGAGAGAGATGAGTGTAATAAAGGGCGTTAATGTGCAAATATGTTCGGAAATGATGATACAAGGGGGTCAAATAAATTACCTGCGGTGCCAACCTCCTCTATGGCTGCAGGCTCGTCCCTAGCTCCTCCTTCCTCTGTGTTGGGACGACAAACTACCCCTTGGGTGCTCTCCGACCTCCTTATGGTTACACACTTGAAAGCATCACACTTGAAGAAAGGGAAGGTGCTAGGAGCAGAAGAAAAAAAAATAAGAGAAAGGGCACTCGGGGCCAAATAGGGTAGCAACTAGCAATGGAGCTTACCTGTTTGTACATTGTCGCCTGTCGGATCCTCTTGATAGAGTGGCAGCCGCCTAGGCAAAGTGACTTCCTGTCCTATCACCGACTCTGGCACAGGCACTGCTGGATCCATTAAATTTTCTGCCAAGGACTCTTCTACAAGGCTCGCCCTCTTGTCACTTGAAAGTTAATGAGATGGGGCAAGACATGATATAATTATCCAAAAGAAAAAGAGGGGGAATGATGAGACAAAGTAATGAATGATGATGAAGAAGAGGCAGAGGGACGGATAATCAGCTTACCATCCTCCCTCATTTTGGCGTCTCTTAGAAGCTCCCCTTCCTCAACAGATATAGCCCCCGGGGGCTCCTCCGTGGAAGAAATCGTCATTGAAACAGAAGGGTGACAAACAAAAAATGCCCATTAAGTTGCCGGTAAGAGAAGGGGAGAAAGCAGAAAGGAGAAGGTGGCGGGGAGCAAGCTCAAAAGTTGCTTACTAGAACTATGAAGAAATTGGGGTCTGTCTGTGCTACTTGCCCCGATGGTGGGAAAGTCCTGGCAACCTGAGATATGGGCCCTACTCTGCTATTGAGCATGTCATGGATTTCTTGAAGAGAGGTTGCCATATTCTCTTCATAGCAAAAGAAGTCCTGGTTGTTGCGGTCTCCCCCAAGTAAAATAGGTGGTGATGCTATCTACCTCCAGATTCCTTACGAGGATGAAAGAAAAAGAGTGAGGGGATTGTAAAAAGGAAGAAAGGGGAAGGAGAAGCGAAGAGTGGGAAGAAAGCCGAAGGCTGAGCCAACCATACTTCCCTCAAAGGGGACAGCATGGGAGGGGCCTTCACCATCTAGGGATAGTGTCCCATCGGATATGGGATTATAATCATCCGCTGCCAGGTCATCTAGCTCCTCGTTGTTCACCTGGACCTGAGCGATGGCTCTCTCCTCGAGAGATGAAGTTGAAATAGAGAAATTGCCATGAAGATAAGGCCAAATTATAGGGATTCCTAGCAAGTTCTCAACTAAATAAAAAGGGGAGCAAGTTTACTTTGCCCTACTGGAGGAGGGGCTTGGGAAGTCCCCTTCCGTGCTGACTTCTTTGAAGGACCACCCTCATTGACGGCCCACCACTTCTTTTGAGGGGCGACAACCGGCTTTCTCTTGGCTGGCATGGATATGAAGCTCATTGCACAAAAGGAAGACAACCAATCAGCAGTCTGTCAATGGGCCAAACTCAGCAAAAGTAAAGGAAGCAAATATCCTATTGCAAATATTAGACTACATACCATCTGGGGTGAGCAAGAATGTAGGTGGTAACACCACCTCTTCAAGTGGTAGCTTGATACATTTTCCTACGTTGGTGACAGCATCCCAAAGGTCTTGCAGACTGGTGCCATTTTTAACTTGGATGATATACTCTATCGGCCCGACCTTGGCAATGGAGTGTCGTATGTGCCTCTCTCAGTGGTGCCAAAGTTCATTGTTGAACCCAGCCGATACAAAGGGCTGGATAGGTCTGCATCCAGGGGATAGCCGCAGTCAGATAGGAAGTGGCGCCACCATGAAGAAATGCACCTGGTTGTGCAATGGTGCCCTTCTTCAGGAGATTGGTTGCTGGGGTGTTCTAAAGGCTTCATCGCTGCCACATAAGAAGACCTATCTACTGGTGCAGGGTTATTCTCTGTCAACCACTTCTACCGCAAAGCCTGAGCCGTTACGGCAACCCTAGGAAATTCTCACCGATAAAAGGAGGCAGAAATAAGGACAACAAGCACGTCTACTCTGGTCAATCGGGCTGCCTCGCTTCTTTAATGTGATGTGCGTACTCTCTGAAGACCTGGCTGTGTCTAAACCACCAGCAGGCACAGTAAATATCAACTTGTCCCGCTCTTTGTTGCTCAGGTAGAACATATCTAGGTGAAGGACCCTGCTTGATGAAGTGGCACCACCAACTGGCCGCCACCAAGTGCCTATCATGGCCCTTGTACAATTGACCACACACGGGAAAATCTGCATTTGGCAGTACCGCCTGATCATACTTGAAGTTCCGCACAAAGCGGTATGGGTAGTATGGCTCAAGAAACACAGAAGACCCCTTGCGGGATACCAAGACACTGGGGCGAATGCTACACAACCAATCTTTATAGAAGTTGCCATTTGCTGGTGCGTGGTATGGCAAACAATATTGGCCCCCTCTGCTGCCCTCCACAATGGAGGGCCGAAATCCTATAGAACAGTGGGCGAAGTCTCGATCGGATAGCCCCTATATTGACAGGAAAGATAGTAACCGTCTAGCTCCAGTCAATTGTTCATATGAGCTTTGACTTGGACGGTTCCTGAATATAAAAAGCAGGAGCCCCATTGGATTCTCTAGACTCGCCTGCTGACATAACTCTAGCAGAAGCTAACTGCCCCAGTTGCTCAAGTAATGTGTCTTCATGGCAACGCTGCGGTCCCGGGGCGAGGCACTAGCTGTCAGATTGCCCAATCCATGAAATATATTGGCCAGAGCGACCGGCGCGAGGGCCAACCTCCCACCATCTGCTAGAAGGAAAATTGGGTAAATCAATTCAGGCCGCACCATGCCTTCCTCCCCAAAAGGCAAGACAAAGGTCCCCAGCCAATAAACAAAGTAGGCAGCCAGATAGGTCCTGTCGGGAAGGCCACTGGGGTTCTAGTCTTTATTCTTGGGAGCGAACAAATATCTCCTATTCTCGTCGGGGTTGATCGATAGCTGCATATAATTATCTAGACCTTGAGTGTCTTGGGCAAATCCATCATAGAAGTAGAATTGTCCTTTGTAGAAGTAATGGATCCATGCATTCAGGCTCACCCTGACATTCCTCCTCGAGGCTGAAGGGTTCTTCTCTTTGCTAGCCCTAGCTAGGTCGTGCCAAACCTTTGCCAGGAATCTAAAGCTAAAAGGCAAGACATAGGAGCCCATCCCTATGGAGCAGTCTCGGTGCAAGTCATCTATGCGTACTTCCTGATAAAAATGCCCAGAGAGAGGAAGACCAGAGATTCTGTGAAAGGCCCATAAGTCAATGGACGTTTCTCCCTCTACAGTGGCGAACATGTTAATCCTCCTATTGAACCATTTCGCCAAAGCTTGAAGAAGCCCTGTATGACAGGGATAGTCATATAAAGCTAGTGTGACTGCATGGAGAATCCCAACATGATCCAAGAGATTGTGATAATAATGTAGAATCCCCATTAGCCACTCTGAAGCGCTCATGCGGAAGCGGTAGGAAGACACCACTAACCATCGGTCATACCAACTCAGAGCATGCCACTCATGATCTGGTCTGGAAAGCAAAAGTGATCATAGTCCTCCATGGCAAAACTAACTTCCTGAAGGCATCAAGCACATGCCACTGGAGGACGGACTTGTTTTGTGTTGCCCAAACAATTCCTAAGATGTCAGTGAAATAGATACTGTCTGGCTATGGTAGGCGACATCAGAGTCGAAGAAATCCAGCTGGCACAAGTCTAGAAATTGCACTTGATTGGGGTACCCAATTGGAAAATTGGGGAACATGAAGGTGCAGGTCCTCAACATGTTGTCGTGGTCGGGCATTATGGCCCTCTCCAGCTGTACCCATTCGGTCAACATGGTTTCATCGTCGGCGTCCAATTGCTCAGGGCAAACTGCTATATGAAGGAGAATAAATGCTCGTTCAGGGGGAAGTGCCTAAGATAATGGTCGTCCCTCGAATACTAACAAACACCATCGTCCTTCACAATCAAGGCTAGGTTGACAGTTCCCTCATCTGGCAAATGCTCTTCCAAAGGACCTTTGGCGCAAACTCCTAACGTCTGGTCATGTTCAAGCATATTCTCCCTCATGATGGTATGTGGGGCAAAGCGGGGCATCGGACGATTGGTCCATTGGGGAGCCCCCTTGATGCGGGACAGTGGCGAGGGGAGGGAGAAACCAACGAACAGAGAGGGAGAGAAAAATGGCAGCAGGAGGAAGAAGGCGGGTGGGGATTCCACCCCTGGGGAATCCACCCCGCTGGAAGAAGACAACCAAGGCGGCAGCCAAAGCAATCTTCAAATCATCATTAACCCTCAAACAGTGGATTACACTTTATTTATAGGAGTTAGGCTAACCCTAACCCTATTTTGACTCTCTTGACTAAAATACCTTTGGACCTAAAAAATAGTGCAAAATCGCATCCGAAAATGACCAAAAAATAGAAAACATGCTATTGGGCCTCATTGGGCCTTATTCTTACAATCAAATACCCAAATAACTAAAATAATACATCAATATTGTGGGAACTTCTCGCCAAGCCATAAAGATATCGTTATCGCCGAATTTGCGTTGTCTGTAGTCCCGCTTTCGCATCAATCTCCCCCTCTTCGAAAAAATTCGTCCTCGAATTTTGAAGCGTCGAAGCAAGAGGAAAACGAACACTAGAGTGCACATATAAGACTCCACGTAGACGCTCGTATCAAGGATCACGAACGGGTGCACCATCGACGAATCACAAAATGTCAGCCACATCAGATCAACTGAGGGTTGCTCCCACTCGATCACATCAATAGTCTGATAAGGAGGTAGCACATCAGCTAGAACAGGCCCATCAACTGAAGTAAGTACAGATAGAGGAGCTTGTATATCATTTGGCTGTTCGACCGCAACCCCTATTGTCTCTTCCTTTGTCAACTCATTCTCCTTAAGGAACTCATTCTCAGACTCAAGTTGTTGATAATACTCATCTATCAATGATTCATCTGCTTCGTAAGATACTTCAACTAGTAGGTTTTCAGATTCCTTAATAATTGAGGAGTCAGTCTCATAGACAATCTTCTCTCGTTTGACCAACTCATCATATAATTGTTGAAGAAGATTATCTATTCTCACCAAACGTTGATCACATTTGCGCCAAAAGTTGGTAGGTGCTTCAGACAATCCACAATCCATCGTTCCAAAACATAGCAAGACTTACAGACCGGTCGATAAGTTGATTGTGCAAACCTGGGTGGCAGAGCGGAACTCTGTGGGGCTGCCGCGTAGCTAGAGCACGTTGTATGCAGCTGAGCAAGTCTGTGCTGACCAGGTCAGACCAAACTCGTGCGGGAACAACGTGACGTACAGGTACACAGTGGTCGCGTCGGCGTCGACTCCAGCCTCGTGCGGGTTCATCCGAGCACCAGTCGGGGTCAACGAGCCCCAGATGAATAGGGCTTGCAGGGATGACCGCAACGACGCGAACGACACGTCAAACCGAGCTCAGACGGGTTCTCCACGCTGGCGGTGCGATAAAGAACGTAGCGCACCGTCGTGCACTGTAGCAGACGGCTACACTGTAGAAGACGTCCGCACGAGCGATCTGGGGCGGACGAGTCCGATGGGGTCTGCTGGCGTCCGCGGGAGCAGGGGCGCGGGGCACGTGAACGGGGGGCGCGGGAGTGAGGAGCGGCTGGTGGAGGGCTCCTCACAGTCCCGGGGCGGGGGAGCTCGGGCAGTCGCAGTCGCAGAGGGCTCCTCGGCAGTTCAGGGTCCTCGCATTCACAGAGCGGGGCGAGGTGGGGGTCGCGGCTGGGTTCTGGGCGCCGGGGCGAAGCAGCAGGGGGCGGCGGCCGCGGCTGGCAAGGCGGAGTCCCCCCTGGTCGCGCGACGGGGCGGATGGCGCCGAGGTCACGGAGGTCGGAAGGTGGGGCGGCCACGTGCCCGGTCGCGCGAGCGGGGCAGCAGGGGGGACGTGGACGCGCCGGGCCGTGGAGGCGGGCGGGGTGGGCTGCGCCGGGCCGCGGGGTGCGTGGACGCGTGGGGCCGTGGACGCGTGGGAGGTGTGGACGGGCTGGCGGCCTTCCTCAGACACACAGACGCAGAAGAGGATGAGGGCGCGTGGGCTCGCGTCCGGGGTTCTCGCGAGCAGAAGGCCGCGAGCAGCGCGCCGCGGCTGCGGGGAGGCCGCGAGCAAGGGGTGGGGCGCGGGGGACTCGGGAGGTGGGGCAACCACGTGCCCGCTCACAGGCGGGGCGGTGGTCGCGGCGTCCACGGATGCTGGTGGTACGAGGGAAAGGCAGCGCGGGGCTGGGGCTGGCGTCCGAGACGGGCGTGAGCGGTTCGGCGCGCTCGGAGAGAGGCCGCTGGGACGACGCCTGCGGGTTCTGAAGGCCGCAGACAGGGGGTTCGCCGGTGCACAGGAACGACGCGATTCCTGGGTGGCGAAGAGGCTCGTGCGCTGGCTGGGGGGGGGGGGGGGGCGTGGGACCTTCGCGCGACTATGGGAGCGTGAGGAGGGGCTGGGACGAAGCTGCAGGCGTGGCTCCACCAGCGTGTAGGGGACGCGAGAGGCCCAAGGTGATCCGTTCACGGGCGCCGGCGCGGAGGAAGACGAAGACCGGAATCGACTCCTTAAAGAAGTCAACCTGGCTCTGATACCAATTTGATGCGGGACAGTGGCGAGGGGAGGGAGAAACCAACGAACAGAGAGGGAGAGAAAGATGGCAGCAGGAGGAAGAAGGCGGGTTGGGGATTCCACCCCTGGGGAATCCACCCCGCTGGAAGAAGACAACCAAGGCGGCAGCCAAAGCAATCTTCAAATCATCATTAACCCTCAAACAGTGGATTACACTTTATTTATAGGAGTTAGGCTAACCCTAACCCTATTTTGACTCTCTTGACTAAAATACCTTTGGACCTAAAAAATAGTGCAAAATTCGCATCCGAAAATGACCAAAAAATAGAAAACATGCTATTGGGCCTCATTTGGGCCTTATTCTTACAATCAAATACCCAAATAACTAAAATAAATACATCATATTGTGGGAACTTCTCGCCAAGCCATAAAGATATCGTTATCGCCGAATTTGCGTTGTCTGTAGTCCCGCTTTCGCATCACCCCTCCTCCTGGAGCCTCTCGTTATTCCCTCTGCCATGGCTTGCAACGTGAGACATCCTGAAGGCTGTTAAAAAAAAGGAGAGAGAGAGAAGAAACCAAAGGCTGATCAGTAAAAGGTTGGTCAATGTTGCTGCAATAGCAAATATGATTTACAGTACAAAGCAGGGAAGCCAAGGAACGAGCAGACTCGACAGAAGTCCAAAAAAAACAATAAAAAAATGTACATGGCTCAGGGTTATGGGCTATCCACCGTCAACCTCGTCTCCAACGGATACCTCATGGGGGACATTTGTTGAACTCAGAAATTTCTGATGAAATTACTTGTTCTGAAATTATTTTCAGAATAGTTTAATTGTGGCAATGAGCCCCTCAAAACCTATATATCCTGAATTTTCAAGATGAATGAATATTCAAATCCTGGCTACTCTGGATTTTTGGGGTAAACAAATAGCTGTAGAAATAGTCCAATGGAAACCTTTATTCTGAATTAATTCAGGATGAGTTTAAGGGTGAAAATCATATTTTGGCCGGCATTATAAGGTACGGAACCTTCGCCGCAAAAGGCTTGTGTGCTCAACGTGCCTCATGAAAATCTCGGCGAAAAATGAGAGATATCTGGGAATGGAGATTGTCCAACAATGATGATGCCACGACAAAATCTGGGTTGACGAAATGGCATCGAGATTCGTAGAAAACTGATAAACGAACTAAACTCTAAGCGCCAGCTCCACGTGGCAATGGAAATTCGTTGAGTAGGGGCCCACTATTTAAAGAGTGCCAAGCGGACCACCTGGGGGACCCCCCTTGGTCTGGTTTGCCTGCGGAGGACAACCCCCCAGTGGGGTCTCCCAACAGTGGGCAAACCCACCAAGGGGACTACACCCTCAATGGGGTTTCCCCCGTGAGGGGGGACTCTCTGTAGGGTTTCCCACTAGGGCAGGCAAACCCCACCGAGGGTACCCCACCCTCGGTGGGGTTTCCCCTCTAGGCCCTTGGTGGGCTTTTCCCTGCGCGGCCCCTCGGTGGGGTTTTTCCCACTCAGGCGAGGAAATCCCACCGAGGGGACCTCTCCCACATGCGGGAAGGGCCCTCGGCCCAGTCTCTCTTTCATGCAATTAAAAATAATAATGTTCAAACTTACCCAAGGTAGTCTTTGGCGCAAGAATCTGGCCTAGGATCCCCTTATCCTCCCCTTCAACTCCTATGTAAGGAGGGCAAGGGGAAGGCCAAAGGACACACAGAGCTTCGACGCAGGAGAACCCAGGAGTAGCAGCTCAAGGAGGAGCTTGGAGTTGTCTGTCTGTTTGTAAAAGATCCTGAGAGGACCACGTAGGTCTACTTCAAACTCTTGGACTTTTCACAAATAAGCCCCCCCATGAGTCTATATTTTGTATAAATACACAAAATGAGGGGAAGCCCATGTATTTAGTGCAAGAATTCAATGTGTTGGAATAACACGAGTGGTTTTGTTTGTTCACCCTTCAAGAGGCTAAAGACACATTATCAAAGGTCTTCGGGGTTACCTCGATGTAAATAAACATCGACTCCTATCAGGGGAAGGGTCCAGTACACGAAATTCAGATCGCCTGATAAAATATCCATACGGAATAAGCGTGTCAAAATATAGGAGCAATCGCTTGGTAAATGGACATGTAAATTTCTCATATCAAGCGAATCTTCAAATTTGTCTATTAAACAAACTAACAAACCCTCACCAAAATAAATATCATCACCATCTCCTTCAGGGGAGAAAGTTACCGCACGGTCCACAATGCTGTTGATGGTAAGAAATTGGGTGTCTGCCTTCTGAAAGGTCTCTAAACCCACAAAAAGAAGGGGAGAAGATGTCCGTGGCAAAGTAGATTTGGCACATTAGAAAAAATTTTGGTGTTGACCAAAAGTTGGAGGCTATATCCTGTGGAGGTGCAGGATTATCCAAATTTATTAATCCTTCAAGCTTGGAGACCTCTCCACACCTTCTCAAATCTCTTTTTTTTTCTGTCACCTGAAAATGTCCAAGTGTCTCTGATCACAATGTGCTTATTATTCAATAAAACTTCAACAATGGAGTTAATATCCTTGTTGTCTAAAGTTGTTTACTTAGAGAGTACCTCTGACCGTACTCCATTTTTCCCCTGCATATTCAAGAATGCTTTCTGGAGATCTTATGAGAATAAGTGTTTGTATTATTTATCAACCTTGTCGAAGTTGCTGAAAGAATATGAAAATGCTTTTCATCTTACAAAGTTTCTGTCTTTGTTTGTTCAGTGGTGCTAGATGACGTGTGCATTTTGATTTCATCAATGTTAAAATTCCGTTCAGAGAACATATCACCAAGGTTCTAGAACAGAATATAACAGATCCTTGCATGTATGGAAATGAAGTGCTGGCAAAGATGTAGGACTATATTATCGGTGAAAATGATAATTGAAACAATCTTCCTTGATGAAGTGATTGATAATGGGATATGAGGAGTTTGAGAAGAATATAGTATGGTTTAGGTTGGTGGACATTATTGAACTTGGGACTCTCTGATAGGTTGATGGATGGAGGGTTTCTGCTGCTTGTAGACAAAGAAACGGAGGCATGCATGTTAAGAATTCAAAGGAAATTGAGTTAGAAGTAAGAAGCGAGATTTCAAAGAGGACGAGACAAAACAGTGACGAAGCAGAAGAGGTAGGCTGTTTGGTATACATTCCCTCTTCCATAAAAAAAAGAATAAAAATCCAAACATTCTGTGAAAGTGGATTCTCTAGGGGCACGGAAATCAGCTTTATCTTTGATCTCTTGGTGGACGAAAATACTTGCATCATTATGATAACGTGCAAATAGAAAATGATAGTTGCTTATGCCAGATAAAATGGCACTTGATAATACCTAAATGAGAGAAGTTGAACCAAGTTAACTGATATTGCTGGAGTACAATGTGCACTGGCTAAGGGGCGAACCATGCTGAAGCTAGTTGACCTGTAGCGTACTAATTATGAGGGATGCAGGAGAACAAGTTCCTATATTGGAAAAAGAGAACAGTTGATACGCTATATATATGGTGCTGCGATCTATCTTTTGTGAGGCACTTTTGGGGACAAAATCATGTGGACTTCATCCTAAATGGACAATACATCACAAGGTTGGATCAGATTGTAACATTTGGTTTGTTGTCCTTTACAGTTATGCAAAAGTGCTCCTCAAATACTAAAAAATCAAACTTAATGGTCCTTTTGTGTTCACAATGCAAGGTATCAAATTATTGAATTCTGCTTTGTTGTTCTGCTTTCTCAGGAAAGAGGGACTTCTGAAGGAGATTCCTTACATGTAGCTATCTTAGGTTGTTCATTGTGGTCGGAAAGATTGTTTGAGGCTGAGCGTAACTCTAGGTTCAAGATTTACATAGAGGAAGTTCATTTTACTTCCAGGAGAATTATCCATAATGTTTTGATTGGATCAGCTCTGTTTATAGTAAGATTGCAAGAGGGACTACTATGTATGGCCTTTTGTTATGTTTTGGGTTGAGCAACCTGTAACGTCCCGACGCGGAATATCGGAGCGGGATTATAGTTATTAAATAGTACAGAGCGAGAAAATAAATAACAAACCATTGTACATCTGGATAACACCAAATAAACTCTAATTTTATTAATAATCCACCAGTCATCATTACATTCACTAATAATTCATCAAACTTCAAGAACTAACTATTACATCGACGTATCAGAGCCAAAACTAGGGCCCAGAGTACCTTATTCAAACTCAAACTATTATATCATGACTAACTGACTCATAACTATACTAACTAACTACTAAAGCATTGATTGCAGTAAATGGTCACTCCTGAGAATCCTCCTTAATCCCGTCCTCGTGAGTGTGGTCATCGTCAAACTCGCCTGAAACACATTAAATAAATACACGTGATGAGCGAATAACACCCAGTAGGGCTTAATATCCTATGAACACAAGTATACTTAAAATGATTAACATTTTAATGGCAGGATATCTAGAGAGAATAGTCAAGTACAGGCAAGGAAGTAGTATAATAAGAAAAACGAGAGTTATAGCATGTTCAAGAAATATAGTATCTCTAACGGGATAACGAAATGGCCACATAACGAGAATAGCAAGCACGTAAAATTGCACACAGTGCACAAGTCACGATATCAAGTGTTGGTCGATGTTCTTTCAACACAAGTTCAAGTATCATGTACAGGAATGTTTGTAAATTGTCTTAGATCAATCTTGCGTGTCATGCGTTAGGTGTATGCCATCACCTTGATCATTAGACCCTCGCGAGTTATAGCCTTTCAAGTGCTCTTCCCAAGGACCAGATCGGGCCCTTATAATGTTGCCTAGCATAGTCATGTTTTTATCTTAGACAATCACACATGGCCAAGAGAGTACCAAGAAGAGATGAGAGTAGTAGATGAACAGACGAGAGAGTAGAGAGAAAGTGAATAGATGAGAGTAATGAGATAGCAGATGAGAAAGGGTATATTCATAAAATGACGAGAAACACACGATAGTAATGGTTGTACGGCACCAGGTCGGGTACCGGCAGTCTGGTAGAAGACACTACCGCCCCCTTAACTGTGCCGTGTACACGGGTCAGGTAGTCCGGTGTGAACCCAAGACAAGAAGGAATACACTAAGGCATGGATCGTACTGATCCCTAATGTGTAACGGGTTTTGGGGTACAACCAGCTCGTTGACGAAGGACGTGCGCCAAAGCCAAGAAGACTTACGGAGGTCTTGACAAGGAGTCCATGGCCAGTCGAGAGTATTCTCGATGGAGAGGTGGTCCAAGTCAAGAGAAGTGTGTATAAACAGGTCCGTCGTGCCTCGAGTGCTCGAAGGCCGAGGGAAAACGGTAACGGTTGATAAAATGCGCGAGTAAAAACGGAAACAATTGTATTTAATAAAATAGGAAATTTAGTAATTTATTTCACTAAATTATCGAATATATTATTACGTAATTTAATAAGGTCAAATGGTAATTAATAATATTATGTGTGTGCAAGTGTAAAGAAATCTTGAGAATATGATAGGTCGTGCAATTGACTTTTAAATAATATATT
Source organism: Colocasia esculenta (assembly GCA_014218235.1). Taxonomy (NCBI): domain Eukaryota; kingdom Viridiplantae; phylum Streptophyta; class Magnoliopsida; order Alismatales; family Araceae; genus Colocasia; species Colocasia esculenta. Next base: position 69,830,353 of record CM024759.1, on the reverse strand, counting down.
CATGCGATTATTAACAAATATAAATAATCAAATTGTTACTGTTCAAAACAATGCATGATTAGGGTTAAACTTGAGTCATATAGCTTAATTGACAAGGGCATGAGAGCAATTTCATGTTCTGGCTGAAGTCTCCAATTGCGGCGGACCTACCCGTCGCGATTCAAGTCGCGACGGGTGGCTCGGGCGCGATCCGCAGACCGGCCGGCTGGCTCGGACCGGAAAGGAAATCGCGTCGCCTTAGGCCGCCGCATTCTAAACGCGATGCACCTGCAGGGCGCGACCTGACTGGTATCGCGGCGGATCGCGCTGTTGCGATATCAGGACGGTCCGACATTTTTTCCCTTTTTCTAGGGTTGATCAGATTTGATACATGGCTCTTCTAAATTCAATATAAAATCGTATAATGACCCAAAAATTACGAATCCAGTTTCAAATGAAAGTAGACACAGAGATCTATCTGCATGCACGATTAATTTGAAATTAGACAAGATTTAAGCATACTTTGAACAAGTTACATTCCGATGACCTAAACAGGTGCAGTCAGGGTTTAACGAATTAATTAGAGATGAATACATGATGAAAAATTCCGAAACTATGGGCGTTTGAAAGCTAACAAGATGTAGTATTATGAGAATTTTCTCATGGTGTGGGATCAAGTATGCACGGAGTTCACAAGCAAACATAAAGGGTCGGATGCATGGTTTTGACAGAGATTCAAAGAATTAATCTCCCTAATGGGAGATCGAAATAGAGCAAGACCAAGGCCGTTTGAAAGCTAATAAGATGCAGTATATATGAAAATTTTATCATGGCATGAGAGCAAGTACATGTGGGGAATTAGAGAAAACATGAGATTTTGGTTCATGGTAACAGCAGAGTTTCACGAATTAAATTCGCCCAAATAGATGAGCGAAATGCAACCAGACCAGAGGACTTTTGAAGAGGATCATGAAGTCTACCTAGGATAATTTTTCACGATTTTAGCTTGAGAGATTGCCTACCTTTTTCGTGGAGTAAGAAAACCCTAGTTTAGATGACGAAAATATGAAGAAGAAAGCCAAGCTCTAGCCCCTTCTCCTCTAAGTTCTTCCTCTAGATCGCCTCCTCCTCGTCTCCAGACCTTCCAGCAACGAATTGTGGGGTGCTAGGGTCGAATGGGGGGGGGGGGGGGGGTGTTTTGATGGCTTGTAGAGCTCTAAATCACCAAAAACTCTTTCCTCCTCATTTAATTATGAATTTTCATAATTATCACCTATTTTTTCTTGCTATTATCTATCTAATTAGGTAAGGGAGAGGCCTAATTTCGTGGCCAATGGGGTTAGGATGGGTTAGAGACTCTTATTTAAGATAAACATGACTTATTTAGTGTTTATCTTAGCCTTTTACTATTTTCTAATTAATTAGATACGAAATTCACTTAATTACATCTCCTCCCAAGATGGGCTATCACTAATTGGGCCCAAACTATTAGGTTTGGTTCATTAGCGTAACCCATTAATAATTTAGCTTAATGTGTATTGCTTTAATTACCTTTGTTTCCATTTATTTCCCCTTTATTCCAATTAAATCGATTTATCTCATTTATTTAAATAAAAATTTTATTTTATTTAGATTTTAAAAATCAATGGTGCTACATCCTCCCCCTCTTAAAAAGAATTTGGTCCCCAAATTCATATAATCGTAAGAGGAAGAATGTCTTACTGAATAAATCCGGATAATTTCGTCGCATGGTTGCTTCGGGCTCCTATGTTGCCTCTTCAACTTCGTGATTTCTCCACAGTATCTTGACCACAGATATGGGTCGGTTCCGAATCTGTTGAATCTTTTTGTCTAGTATTTTCACAGGTTTCTCTTCATAGGTCATATCTCTATTCAAGCTGATATCGTCAAAGCTGATCACATGTGAAGGATCGTACACATACTTCCTTAGCATTGACACATGGAAAACATTATGTACGGTAGAGAACTGGCGAGGTAGTGGTCGGTACGCCACCTCGCCAACTCTATCCAATACTTCAAATGAACCTATGAATCTTGGTCTTAACTTGCCTTTCATCCCAAATCGTTGAAATCCTCGGGTCGGGGATACTTTGAGCATCACATGGTCTCCAGTTTGAAACTCTAGGTCCCTTCTTCTTTTATCAGCATAGCTCTTCTGCCTGGACTGAGCTACCTTAGATCTGTCTCTGATAATCTGTATATCTCTGCTAGTATTTTGTACCATGTCTGGTCCCAGCCATTGTTGCTCACCTACTTCATTCCAGCACACTGGCGATCTACAGCTTCTGCCATACGGAGCGTCAAATGGTGCCATCTTAATGCTGGCCTGATAACTGTTGTTGTAGGCGAATTCTATCAGTGATAGTTGTTCATTCCAATAACCTTCAAAATCTATAGTGCAGGCACGTAGTATGTCCTCCACTATCTGATTTGTCCTTTCAGTCTGTCCATCAGTATGTGGGTGGAAAGTTGTGCTAAAATTGAGTTTCATGCCTAAGGCAGTCTGGAGTCCCTTCCAGAATCTAGAAGTGAACCTAGTGTCACGATCTGAGACTATGGATACTAGAACCCCATGTAGTCTGACTATCTCTTTCACATACAAAGCTGCAAGCACATCAACACTCCAGGTGCTCTTAATGCTGAGGAAATGTGTGGACTTAGTCAATCTGTCCACAATAACCCAAATAGCATCGAGTCCACCATGAGTTCGGGGTAAACCATGATGAAATCCATTCCGATGCTTTCCCACTTCCATTCAGGTATGTCCAGGGGTTTGAGTACACCCGCAGGACGACGGTGTTCTGCTTTTACCTGCTGACAAGTGAGGCAGTGCGCGGCATGCTCAGCTACCTCACGCTTCATGTTTGGCCACCAAAATGATCTTTTCATGTCTTGGTACATCTTGGTTGCTCCTGGGTGAATGGTATACTTGGTCTTGTGGGCTTCATCCATTAGCTTCCTTTTCAGCTCCTCTTTGTCGGGCACACAAGTCTTGGCTTGGAATAATATCCTTCCATCCTCAGCGATGGAGAAATCTGGCTTGTCAGCTATGGTCTCCCTGACTCGGACTAGGAATGGATCATTTGCTTGTTGCTCTTTGATCTCGACAAATATATCGGGTTGAGCTCTTAAATTGGCAACTATCATCTTATCACTTCTCTTCTCGATGTTCAGATCTAGACTGACGAACTGTTCTAACAATTACATCTCGCCCATGACTAAACATGATAATGAAGCTACTGGTTTTCTGTTAAGTGCATCAGCTACTGCATTACCTTTACCTGGGTTATATTGAATGTTGAATTCGAAATCCCTTAAATACTCCAGCCATCTTCATTGTCTCATGTTAAGCTCCTTCTAAGAAAATAAATACTTCAAACTCTTGTGGTCGGAGTAGACAATGAATTGCTCTCCATATAGGTAATGCCTCTAGATTTTGAGTGCAAATACCACAACAGTTAGTTCTAAGACATGGACAGGGTAGTTAACCTCATGTTGCTTCAATTGCCTTGATGAATAGGCTATCACTTTCTCATTCTACATTAACACACAGCCTAAACCGATTCCAGATGCATCAGTGTAGACTGAGAATCCTTCGCCCTCGACTGGCAATGCGAGGACGGGTGTAGATGTCAAGAGTTGCTTGAGAGTCTGAAAGCTCTTCTCACACTCCTTGCTCCAGACATAGGGGTTCTCTTTTCGCGTAAGGCGAGTAAGAGGTACAGCTATCTTGGAGAAGTCTTTTATGAACCGTCTGTAATATCCAGCCAGTCCAAGAAAGCTTCTGATCTCTGTGACATTGGTCGGTCTTTCCCAGTTGAGTACGGCTTCCACCTTGGAAGGATCAACAGCAATACCATCCTTAGAGATAACATGGCCTAGGAATGATACCTCCTTGAGCCAGAATTCACACTTGCTTAATTTGACGTAGAGTTTGTGGTCCCGCAATATCTGTAGAGCGATCCTCAGATGCTCCTCATACTCTTCTTTAGTCTTGGAGTATATGAGAATATCATCAATGAAAACCACGACGAACTTGCCGAGGTATGGTCGATAGATGCTGTTCATTAATTGCATAAAAGTTGCAGGAGCATTGGTTAGTCCGAAAGGCATGACTACAAATTCATAATGACCGTACCTGCTCCTGAAAGTTGTCTTGTAAATGTCTGCATCTTTAATTCTCATCTGATGATATCCGACCTAAGGTCAATCTTAGAGAAATATTTAGCTCCTGATATCTGATCAAATAATTCATCAACACGAGGCAAATGGTACTTGTTCTTGATAGTGAGATTGTTCAACTGCCTGTAGTCAATGCATAATCTCATAGATCCGTCCTTCTTCTTGACAAACAACACCGGTGCTCCCCAGGAGAAGTGCTTGGCCTTATATAACCTTCTCTAGTAGTTCTGTCAACTGCTCCTTCAATTATTTCAATTCAGCGGGGACATCCTGTAGGGTTGGCGTGAAACTGGTGCAACTCCAGGTATGAGGTCAATTGAGAAATTGACATCTCTTTTAGGTGGTATGCTGGAAGCTCATCGGGAAACACATCAGGGTATTCTTGCACTATGTGGATGTCTGATATCTTAACTGCTTTTTTTTCAACTACGATGGCAGCAAGAAATGCCATACTCCCTTTCCTTATCATATTATGTGCTTTAATAGTAGAGACGAGAGACAAGTGCCTCTTGTGTCTACATCCCGTAAAGGTTAACTTAGGGAATTCACTGAAGGAAAACTTCCCTCTTCGACAATCCACGATAGCTCCATACGTGGATAGCCAGTCGGCTCCCAGAATAACGTCGTAGCCCTCCATGGGCATGCAGATTAGATCGGCTCTAAGATTGAGTTCACCAATCTTCACATCAGCTAAAGGAAAATACTTATTCAGTTGGGCCTTCTCCCCTAGTGGTGTTGTGACAGGTAGTGTAAAACCCATAAATACATGTTTCTCCTTTAATGTGTCAGCAAATGCTTGTGATATAAATGAATGTGTAGCACCAGTATCGAACAAAACAAATGCTGATTGAGAAAAGACTGGTAAAGTACCTTCAACAACTCCACCTTCCTCGGTGGTCTCAACCTCTTGCAAGGCCTGCAGTCTGCCTGGTTTCTTCTGTCCCATAGGATGCTTCTCCTTCTCTTGCTCCTTCAGCACGGGGCACCCGGAAATGCGGTGATTGCAATTTTCGCAACGCAGGCAGGTGCCTACTTTTCTCCAGCACTCAGCGGCAGTGCGACCAGGCTTGTCACAATGCTCACAGTTGGTCTTGTTGGTGTTTGGAGGAGTGGGTATCTTGGGCTTTCTTTCTTGGCTTGGCCCTCCAGTGATGTTGAACGACCGCTTCTTGCCATTGGTGGGTCGGCTCGATGAGCCGGACGCTTGTTCCTTCTTGACGATTCTACCCTTGATGTGATCAGTCAGATCAGTCGCATCCTCAAGCAGTTGGGCCTTCTGACCATGTCAGCATAAATCTGGATGTCCATCGGGGCAAGCTAGGTGATATAAGAGGGTTAAGCCCATTGAGAAATCGTCTTGCCTTCATTTTTTCTGTGCTGACCAGATGATTGGCATAGCGTGCCAATCAGGAAAACTGCGCTTCATATTCAACGACAGTAAGGTGCCTCTGCTTCAGTGTAGCAAATTCTGAGGCTTTTCTCTCCTGGACTCTTTCAGAGAAATACTTGGAGTTGAAATGCTCCTTGAATTCCTCCCAGGTAAAGTGTGCATTTGCCCTAGTGGCTTCCACAGATTCCCACCACGCACGGGCGTCCCGTTCAAGTTGAAATGTTGCAAGTAAAAGCTTGTCCCTGTTCGCGCACTGTATAATGCGGAAAATGCATTCTATCTCTTTTAACCAGTTTTCGGCCTCATCGGGGTCAGTAGTCCCGCTGAACCGAGGTGGATTCAGATTGCGAAAATTCCTATATAATTCACCAGCTCCTCGGTTGTTGTTATTATTGTTGTTTGCTCCAACAGCCTGAAGTAAAGCCTGGGTAAGCTGCTGGATAGTCTGCTGCATATCACGGAATTGAGCACGCTCCGCTGCCATTTGTTAATGTTAAGTTCCTTCACAAGAAAATATTTAATGTAAGTTAATTGAGTTTGCACTAAGTTGTGCGTGTGTGAGTTTATTTTATCTTATTACCCAAGGTTCTACCCGTCTCACATATGTATGAATTTAGACTCTAAGTCAAGGCAGGTCAAACCTAGATCATCCTATACTTAAGAATAACCTAGACTCTGATACCACAAAACTGTAACGTCCCGACGCGGAATATTGGAGCGAGATTACAATTATTAAATAGTACAGAGCGAGAAAATAAATAACAAACTATTGTACATCTGGATAACACCAAATAAACTCCAATTTCATTAATAATCCACCAGTCATCATTACATTCACTAATAATTCATCAAACTTCAAGAACTAACTATTACATCAGCGTATCAGAGCCAAAACTAGGGCCCAGAGTACTTTATTCGAACTCAAACTATTACATCATAACTAACTGACTCATAACTATACTAACTAACTACTAAAGCATTGATTGTAGTAAATGGTCACTCCTGAGAATCCTCCTCAATCCCGTCCTCGTGAGTGTGGTCATCGTCAAACTCGCCTGAAACACATTAAACAAATATACAAGATGAGCGAATAACGCCCGGTAAGACTTAATATCCCATGAACACAAGCATGCTTAAAATGATTAACATTTTAATGGCAGGATATCTAGAGAGAATAGTCAAGTACAGGCAAGGAAGTAGTATAACAAGAAAAACGAGAGTAATAGCACGTTCAAGAAATATAGTATCTCTAACAGGATAATGAAATGACCACATAACAAGAATAGCAAGCACGTAAAATTGCACACAGTGCACAAGTCACAATATCAAGTGTGGTCGATGTTCTTTCAACCACAAGTTCAAGTATCATGTACATGAATGTTTGTGAATTGTCTTAGATCAATCTTGCGTGTCATGCGTTAGGTGTATGCCATCACCTTGATCATTAGACTCTCGCGAGTTATAGCCTTTCAGGTGCTCTTCCCAAGGACCAGATCGGGCCCTTATAATGTTGCCTAGCATAGTCATGTTTTTATCTTAGACAATCACACATGGCCAAGAGAGTACCAAGAAGAGATGAGAGTAGTAGATGAACAGACGAGAGAGTAGAGAGAAAGTGAATAGATGAGAGTAACGAGATAGCAGATGAGAAAGGGTATATTCGTAAAATGATGAGAAACACACGATAGTAATGGTTGCACGGCACCAGGTCGGGTACCGGCAGTCTGGTAGAAGTCACAACCGCCCCCTTAACTGTGCCGTGTACACGGGTCAGGTAGTCCGGTGTGAACCCAAGACAAGAAGGAATACACTAAGGCATGGATCGTACTGTACTGATCCCTAATGTGTAACGGGTTTTGGGGTACAACCAGCTCGTTGACGAAGGACGTGCGCCAAAGCCAAGAAGACTTATAGAGGTCTTGACAAGAAGTCCCTGGCCCAGTCGAGAGTATTCCCGATGGAGAGGTGGTCCAAGTCAAGAGAAAGTGTGTAGAAACAGGTCCGTCGTGCCTCGAGTGCTCGAAGGCGAGGGAAAACGGTAACGGTTGATAAAATGCGCGAGTAAAAACAGAAACAATTGTATTTAATAAAATAGGAAATTTAGTAATTTATTTCACTAAATTATCGAATATATTATTACGTAATTTAATAAGGTCAAATGGTAATTAATAATGTTATGTGTGTGCAAGTGTAAAGAAATCTTGAGAATATGATAGGTCGTGCAATTGACTTTTAAATAATATATTTCATGCGATTATTAACAAATATAAATAATCAAATTGTTACTGTTCAAAACAATGCATGATTAGGGTTAAACTTGAGTCATATAGCTTAATTGACAAGGGCATGAGAGCAATTTCATGTTCTAGCTGAAGTCTCCAAATCGCGGCGAACCTACCCGTCGCGATTCAAGTCGCGACGGGTGGCTCGGGCGCGATCCGCAGACCGGCCGGCCTGGCTCGGACCGGAAAGGAAACCGCGGCGCCTTAGGCCGCCGCATTCTAAACGCGATGCACCTGCAGGGCGCGACCTGACTGGTATCGCGGCGGATCGCGCTGTCGCGATATCAGGACGGTCCAACATTTTTTCCCTTTTTCTAGGGTTGATCAGATTTGACACATGGCTCTTCTAAATTCAATATAAAATCGTATAATGACCAAAAAATCACGAATCCAGTTTCAAATGAAAGTAGACACATAGATCTATCAACATGCACGATTAATTTGAAATTAGACAAGATTTAGATATGCTTTGAACATGTTACATTCCGATGACCTAAACAAGCGCAGTCAGGGTTCAACGAATTAATTAGAGATGAATACATGATGAAAAATGCCTAAACTATGAGCGTTTGAAAGCTAACAAGATGTAGTATTTATGAGAATTTTCTCATGATGTGGGATTAAGTACGCACGGAGTTCACAAGCAAATATGAAGGGTCGGGTGCATGGTTCTGACAGAGATTCAAAGAATTAATTCTCCCTAATGGGAGATCGAAATAGAGCAAGACCAGGACCGTTTGAAAGCTAATAAAATGCAGTATATATGAGAATTTTATCATGGCATGAGAGCAAGTATATGTGGGGAATTAGAGAAAATATGAGATTTCAGTTCATGGTAAAACAGGGTTTCATGAATTAAATTCGCCCAAATGGATCAGCGAAATGCAACTAGACCAGAGGACTTTTGAAGAGGATCATGAAGTCTACCTAGGGTAATTTTTTCACGATTTTAGCTTGAGAGATTGCCTACCTTTTTCGTGGAGTAAGAAAATCTTAGTTTGGATGACGAAAATATGAAGAAGAAAGCCAAGCTCTAGCCCCTTCTCCTCCAAGTTCTTCCTCTAGATTGCCTCCTCCTCGTCTCCAGACCTTCCAGCAACGAATTGTGGGGTGCTAGGGTCGAATGGGGGGGGGTGTTTGATGGCTTGTAGAGTTCTAAATCACCTAAAACTCTTTCCTCCTCATTTAATTACGAATTTTCATAATTATCACCTATTTTTTCTTGCTATTATCTATCTAATTGGGTAAGGGAGAGGCCTAATTTCGTGGCCAATGGGGTTAGGATGGTTAGGGACTCTTATTTGAGATAAACATGACTTATTTAATGTTTATCTTAGCCTTTTATTATTTTCTAATTAATTAGATACGAAATTCACTTAATTACATCTCCTCCCAAGATGGGCTATCACTAATTGGGTCCAAACTATTAGGTTTTGTTCATTAGCGTAACCCATTAATAATTTAGCTTAATGGGTATTGCTTTAATTCCCTTTGTTTCCATTTATTTCCCCTTATTCCAATTAAATCGATTTATTTCATTTATTTAAATAAAAACTTTATTTTATTTATATTTTAAAAATCAAAGGTGCTACACAACCGGTCTTTGGTAGCAGTTGGTTTTAGGGTTTAGTGAGTTGGTTTTATTGGACGGAAAATGCATGTATTGGAACTCAGTTATTATCATGCAGACTTCCTTCAAATTGTTTGGTGGGTTGAGTGGATCATTTTTGGTGGCTTTGGTAGTTTGTACAAGAAACGTGTGGGATCCAAAAGATCAAATGTCCTAGTCTGATCAATGAAGCTTCAAAAGAGGACGACACTTAAACGTATGAAATGCTGGTCTATAAGACCATACTCTTTTTTTGATAGGTAAACGGTTGGGGGAGGGGAAATATGAGGAGAGGGCGCGGGTTCGAACCCGCGCCCTCCCGTCTCCCCCCCTCCATTTTGGCAGGGGGGGAGACCGCTGCGCTATAGGCTGGTCTATAAGACCATACTCAAACATCTCAAAAGATAAGCACTCTGCGACGAGGCTTTATTTGGGAAAGCTCAGGCCTCAAATCATTGGGATAAATGTAGGATTAGTTCCCATGGAAGTCAACTTTTCAAAAGTCGATATCGCTCATCATGGATCCACAGCTGGACAATCCAGGCCTTTTGAAATTTCTTAAAGTTCGGTCAGTCAGATCCTTCTCAATTTTCCGTCCATCTTTTGAAAATCCAGCCATTGTAAGATGCTAACATGTGAAGCTTTAGCTGATGTGCCACTTAACAATTTCCCTACTAATCACAAGGTATGGAAGGAAACGAGGCCTAGTAGAAACTGGGGCCTAGTTGGATCCCCCTACATCCCCAACACGAAAGAAGGAAAGAGAAGAAGGAAAAAAAAAAGGTTACACAGGTTTTGTTCGTACAATCCCATCCTACATGATTTCAACCTACTCTGAAGCATACTTGGCAGGAGCTATTGTTGAATGTAAAGAAATTTGCTTCAAGAAGAACTGGAGGATCGAATGTGAATATTGAGTTGTTCTTTGTTAGTTGTTAGGTTTGAAAGAGGATTGTCACAATAAACATGTTTTGATGCGGGTCAGAGCTGTTGGATGGGCCTAGTTAGTGTTGCTGAGCTGCTAATGGACTTGCTGTCGTCGGGTGGGCTGATCCCACTATGCCCAAATGGCTGGGCCTATTGTTGTCTCGATGGAAAAGGAGAGAGAGGAAGAGTAGGGTGTCGACCTGAGGGGGCGAAAGACCAAGGTAGTGACGACGAACGGGCTGTGGAGGATGCTCGGCGGAGCATGATCGAGGAGAGAGGTGAAGCTTGTGATGTCGGAAACAGACCTCCCAAGACTGCCACACGATTGGCAAGAGGGCGGCAGCCTAGGCTTTCTGCGTGATGGCGAGGTGGTCACATAGGCGCTTCCCTTGTTGCCGCTTCACATGCGATGGAGAGAAGGGATTGTGACCAGTGGGGAAGTGGACCTCTAGTGTAGCTGGGTTTGGCGCGATCTGATGGCGAGGGCGCTTTAGCGCCGATGCTTAGCTTGCAGAGGAGGAAAAGGTGGGTGGGGGGGGGGGATGGGAAGGGGCCTATGCATGGGCGTGGGCAACGACACACGGAGGCCGAAGCAATTGATGGCGTCAGATCGGTCGACGTGTGGGTGTGGCGACAACGCGAGGGGAGCTGGGTGTCCAAAGCGAGAGCTAAGGCGACGACAAAGGGGTGTGGTTTGCCGGGGGGGGGATGGATCGTGTTGAACCACTCATATTTTATCCTTTTATTTTGGTGACAACAAAACTGAGGATTATTATAAATATATTAATATATTCAATATTATTTTCTAACATAATTATTGTATTTTCCATCGCTTGTAACTTTGTCATATTCGAAGCTTCAACTTTGTCATGTATGTTTTTATCATATTCAATCGAAGCTTACTTCATCATATACGAAGTTAGCTTTGTCATATCCGAAGTTGGCACTTTGTCATATCCGAAGTTGGCACTTCATCATGCATGTTTTTTGGTCGTGTTCGGTCGAAATTCACTTTGTCATATATGAAGCTATATACGAAGCAAACTTCGTCATATCCGAAGTCATATACGAAGCTTCAATTCGACCGACAGCGTTTTGATTTGTTTTATACGAAGTTCCACTTCGTCATATCTGAAGTTCTACTTCGACTGATAACGTTGTATTCTGGCCAATCTATGTTGTTTCCTTGACCAATCGATCATCTCATATCGATTGCTGAACATTTTATATCGATTTCTGGTCTTACTCCGACTTCCAAGAAGTCGAAGTTAAATACCGATTGTTGAACAACCGGAGACCCACTCCGACTCTTAAGAAGTCGAAGTGTGATATCGATTGATGACCAAACCGATTCTACTCCGAGTTCGCTATAGTCGAAGTTTCACATTGATTGCCTTATACTTAAACATCGATTGCTTTAAATATCGATTGTCTTGTACTTAAACATCGATTGCTTTAGACATCAATTACTTTGTACTTAAACATCGATTGCTATTTAGACTTTGATTGCTGTTAGACATCAACTGTCTTTTAAACATCGATTGGTGTCATATTATCTATTATTAATTTCAGATATATTATTTTCAAATACCTTGATAATTATATGTGTAATAACCTTAATGATTGTGGTTGTAATTAAATTATAATGACTATCTTTATGATTAATCTTTGTTATGAACATACTTGATGCACAATATCTTTCAAACTATTTTTAAAGATGTGCAATTCAAATCTCTCGCCGTCTGTTAAATATTTCACATATGCATTCAAAGATGTCTTTCATACTTATAACCTGTTGTTGGATATAGCTCTCATGTAGTATGACTTTTTGACTAACTGTCTTTTTCATGAGAAGTTTTCTAATACTTTACGTGTGAACATAAAGGAACATATCTTTTTTGGAAACACATCTTCTCATGTAAATATTCTAAGATATATGTCTGTGGCTTGGTTAGTCACGGGATACAGCTCCCTTGCAAAAAATACTCTACGATTTGCCATTTTTATATCAAGTCTTTGTATGCTTTATATGGTGACAGAATGAATATATCTATTTCTGTATAACATCTGCCTTTCATTTAATGTCTGCAAGTTCACTTCTACTCATAGTCAACATCTTGGACCTATTGTTGGCATCCTTGGATGTGCACACTAGTTGGAACATCTTCCTCCATTCTAAGTAGCCAGTAGGCACAAGAAGGAAGCCGTTAGACTCAAGAAAAACAGAGCTAAAGAAGAAGAGAGCCAGGTAACTCCAACGGTTATCTATCAACGGATCTCTTCAAGCTGCTTCATGAAAGGGAGAAGCAAAAGCAGAAGAAGTAGGACAAGAGAGAAAAACCTGAAGATCTTTCAAGGAGTGTACATCCAGTGAGCATTCAATTCCATACACACTTAAAGCAAGAAAGAAAGAGCTTAAGCTTATTCAAGCAGAAGCATTCAAGCTGTCTTCTTTCTTCCTCATTCTCTCTCTGGGGGAGGAAGAAGACCAATAGAGGCTCACCCCTCATAGCACCTAGAGCACCTTGCACAAGAAGTTTCCATTTCTTTCTCTTTTTTTTTCAGCATTCATCTGTCGAAAGAGACCACATATAGCCCCTCTATAGGGGGGGGACCTAAGGGCTTCCAACAGTGGCCCAACTCCTAGAGGCCCATGGGCCCATACCAACTAAAGGCCCAAAAAAAATCATGTAGGAAAGGATAAAATACTCTAAACAAGCCTAACTACTAATGGGCCCAAATAAAATATTTTACACATACTTGACCCACAAGACACCTCAAGCTCACACAACAAGTGGGCCCAATACAAAAGGCTGATACATTATTCTCCCGCATCATACCTCCTAGGTTTGAGAAAACACGACCCCCAATTTTGAAATGGCAAAGTTTCCCATGGGTGGCTAAGGAGTCAACATATCCACACGAAGCTGGCGATGTCAACAAGGTGCGCATATGTTATCATTGGATATGACGGAGGAAGTGTGCCAAGTTGTCTAGCCACATCTAATCTAAGTCATCCACATCACACAAATGGTCAATCTGAGCATCTGAAAGTGAAATAGTACGAGAATCTACCTTGAACACATCATCTGATATCAAATGAAGTCCTACTAAGACAAAACAACTCTGAATCCCATGCATCATCTATTATAGGCTCTATTTAATCATAGTAATCTGGGAAGGGACCAGCGCCTCTGGCGGTGGACTCAGTACTATCAACTCTGGCTCAATGCTAGTGCGGTCATTTGAGGTAGGAGTTGTCGCCTGCGTCAAGATGCTATGTGGATTCATCTACTCTGAAGGTAACTACAGGGTGCTTTTGAAGCCATTGTAGTGCACATGAACTCCTAACACTGGTGGCGACTGTAGAACACATGACCCCACCTCATATCTCATATCAGCTTGCTACGACTAACCACTTAGCCCCAAGAGCGATGAAGAGCTCCTTAAATGGATAGATCTCAACCCAAGCACCATCTGAATAAAACACTTCTGAAGAGCTGCATAATGCCAACAATCAAAAGAGAACTCCACAAGCACAACATTTGAATGGACGATGATTTCCCTTGTCGGAGATAACAAATTTACAATACCCTGAGCGACATAATTACCCAGTTGATTGTGTTTGAGCATCACACAGGTAATTTGTTAGGCGCATAATCGTCTCGACAAGATCTGACATTGTACCCACGGACACATAGAAGCAGATGGCCATGTTGACCAGAACCCTAGCTTGTAAGAAAAAGTCGGTTCCCTACGCTCTAATACCAAAATTAATGCGGGATAGAGCCGATGAATGGGTCGAGTTAGTGTTGTTGGGCCGCTAATAGGCTTGCTGCAATTGGGTGGGTCGATCCACTAAGCCCAAATGGCCGAGCCTGTTGCTGGCTTGTTGGAAAAGGAGAGAGAGGAAGAGCAAGGTGTTGACCTGAGGGGGTGGAGGACCAAGGTAGCGACGACAGATGGGCCGTGGAGGATGCTCGACAGAGTGTGACCGAAGAGAGAGGTGAAGCCGGTGATGTCAAAAACGAGCCTCCTAGGGCTGCCACACGACTGGCAAGAGTGGTGGTGGCCTGGGCTTCTTGTGTGATGACAGGGTGGTCAAGTAGGCCTCTCCCTTGCTGTCGCTTCATGTACGATGGGGAGAAGGGGTTGCAACTAGCAGGGAAGTGGATGTCCAACACTGCTGGGGCTGACATGATGTGACGATGAGGGTGCTTTGGCATTGGCGCTCAGCTTGTAAAGGAGGAGGGGGGGGGGGGATGCAAAGGGGCTTGTGCGTAGGTGTGGGTGACAGCACACGAAGGTGGGAGCGGTTAATGGCATCAGGTCGGTTGATGCTTGGGCCTGATGACATGTGAGGGGGGTTGGGTCTCCACGACGAGAGTGAAGGCGATGGTAGAGGGGCAATTTTCTTGGGGCGGGGGGTGTATGTATGGAGTCCCAATTATGTCTTTGCTGCGGAGAGAGAGTGTAGTAATCTTGATTTTTAAAATCAAGAAATAAAATTTTATTTAAATAAATGAAATAAATTGATTTAATTGAATAAAGGGAGAATAAATAGAAATTGAATGAAATAAAAAGAATTTAATGAATAACTCATTAAGCTAAATTAGTAGTGGGTTAAACAAATGGTCCAAACCAAATAGATTGGGCCCAATAAGATGAAGCCCATCTTGGGAGGAGATGTAATTAAGTGAAATTCGTATCTAATTAATTAGTAAATAGTAAAATACTAAGATAAACACTAAATAAGTCATGTTTATCCAAAATAAGAGTCCTTAACCCATCCTAACCCTTTGGTCACGAATTTAAACTCTCTTCCCTACCCATTAGGTGGATAAATGGTAGAAAAATAGATGATAAATATGAATTTTCGTAATTAGAGGAGGAGAGAAGAGTTTTAGGTTGTATGGACTCTATTACCACCCTATACACCCCAAATTTCGACCCTAGCAACCTTAGTTCGTGTCTAAAAGCTTTGGAGACGAAGATGAGAAGTTCTGGACGAAGAGCAAGGAGAGGAGGAGGCTGGAGCTTGGATCTTCTCTTATTTCGCCACCAAACTAGGGTTTTCTTGCTCCACGAAAACGGTAGGCAATCTCTCAAGAAAAAATCGTGTAAACATTTTTCTAGATAGAATTCATGTACCTCTTCAAAAGCCCTATGGTTTCGTGCCATTTCACTCATCCATTTAGGCGAATTTATTGCTTGAATCCTACTATTACCATGAACCCGAAATCTCATGTTTTCTCTGATCTCCTGCACATGCTTGTTCCCATGCTATGAGAAAATTCTCATTGATACTACGTTGCATTAGCTTTCAAACGCCTCTGGTTTCGCTCTATTCGATCTCCCATGAGGGAGAATTAATTCTTTGAATCCCTGTCAGAACTATGCACCTGACCCTTCTTGTTTGTGTGTGAACCTTGTTCATGCTTGACTTCATACCATAATAAAATTATCATAAATACTACATCTTGTTAGCTTTTGAACGCCCCTAGTTCGAATTTTCATCATGTATTCATCTCTAATTAATTCGTTGAACCCTGACTGCACCTGTTTAGGTCATCAGAATGTAACCTGTTCAAAGTATGCCTAAATCTTGTCTAATTTCAAATTAATCATGCATGCTGATAGATCTATGTGTCTTCTTTCATTTGAAACTAGATTCGTGATTTTTGGATCATTATACGATTTATATTGAATTTAGAAAAGCCCTGTGTCCCAATCTGATCAACCCCGGAAAAGGGAAAAATGTCGGACCGTCCTGATATCGCGACGGCGCGATCCGCCGCGTTACCCGTCGAAATGCGGCGGCCTAAGGCGCCGCGCTTTCCTTTCCGGTCCGAGCCAGGCAGGCCGGTCTGCGGATCGCGCCCGAGCCGCCCGTCGCGACTTGAATCACGACGGGTAGGTCTGCCGCATTTTGGAGACTTCAGCCAGAACATGAAATTGCTCTCATGCTTGTCAATTAAGCTATATGACTCAAGTTGAACCCTAATCATGCACTGTTTTGAACAATAACAATTTGATTATTTATATTTGTTAATAATCGCATTAAATATATATTTAAAAGTCAATTGCACGACCTATCATATTCTCAAGATTTCTTTACACTTGCACACACATAACATTATTAATTGCTATTTGACCTTATTAAATTACACAATAATGTATTCGGTAATTTAGTGAAATAAATAACTAAATTCCCTATTTTATAAAACAAATGTTTCCGTTTTTACTCGCGCATTTCATCTACCGTTACCATTTTCCCTCGGCCTTCGAGCACTCGAGGCACGACGGACCTCTTTCTACACACTTTCTCTTGACTTGGACCACCTCTCCATCGGGAATACTCTCGACTGGGCTAGGGACTCCTTGTTAAGACCTCCGTAAGTCTTCTTGGCTTTGGCGCACGTCCTTAGTCAACGAGCTGGTTGTACCCTAAAACCTGTTACACCTTAGGGATCAGTATGATCCATGGCCTTAGTGTTTCCTTCTTGTCTTGGGTTCACGCCGGACCACCTGACCCATGTACACTACACGGCTAAGGAGGTGGTTGTGACTTCTACCAGACTGCCGGTACCCGACCTGGTGCTGTGCAAATAGGGCTGCCAACAGGTTGGAGTCGGAATCGGAAATGGTACTTTCCGCATCCATTTCCTATAAGAAAATCGGAAACGGGTCGGAAACAGAAACTAATCGAAAACATTTTATACGATTAAATGGTAGATGTATATAGTATTAGAAGCAATGGTAAAAGAGATGTCTTTGATAATAATATGTAAATACATACTACGAGAGAGATAAGTTAATTATATTCTATTTACAAATTAAAGAGAAGCTAAAAATTTAGTCTAAAGTTTTTAATATTAAGAAATAAGATTTTAAGAGTATATATTTTGTAAATAAAATACAAAATATATCTTATCGGAAATGGAAAATCAAAAAATAATCGAAAACGGAAAAAACAAATACGGAAAGGTCGGAAACGGATCGGAAAGTCGGAAATCAGATATCCATTGGCAGCCCTACGTGCAACCGTTACTATCGTGTGTTTCTCGTCATTTTACGGAAATGTCCCTATCTCATCTACTATCTTGATACTCTCATCTATTCTTGGTACTCTCTTGGCCATTTTGTGATTGTCTAAGATAAAAACATGACTATGCTAGGCAACATGATAAGGGCCCGATCTGGTCCTTGGGAGGAGCACCTGAAAGGCTATAACTCGCGAGGGTCTAATGATCATGGTGATGACATACACCTAACGCATGACACGCAATATTGATCTAAGACAATTCACAAACATTTCTGTACATGATACTTGACTTGTGGTTGATAAGATGATCGACCAAACGCATGTTACTTGATTTACTTGCTTGTGCACTATTGTGCAATTTACTTGTTATCTTGATATATGACCAAAACTTTTGTTGTATTTGTTACCTATAAAGGTATTCTTGTCTTGTGATCTTACTGACACGACTATACTTGATCGTTCTCGTACTTGCTCGTTCCTGTTAGTTGCCCTGCTTGATAAAAGGTTAAACACTTAAAGCCTGCTTGTTTACACGAGATATTAAGTCCTACTGGGCGTTAGCGTTTTTATTTAATGTGTTTCAAGCGAGTTTGACGATGACCACACTCACGAGGACGTGATTGAGGATGATTCTCAGGAGTGACCATTTACTGCAACCAAGGCTTTCTAGTAGTAGTCAGTTAGTATAGTTATGAGTTAGTGAGTCAGATAGTATTTATGTAATAGTTTGATTTTGAATAAAGTACTCTGGGCCTTAGTTTTGGCTCTGATACGTTGATATAATAGTTAGTTCTTGAAGTTTGAGGAATTATTAGTGAATGTAATGATGACTGGTGGATTATTAATGAAATTAGAGTTTATTTGGTGTTAACCAGATGTACAATGGTTTATTATTTATTTTCTCACTTTGTACTATTTAAATAATTATAATCGCGCTTCGATATTCCGCGTCGGGGCGTTACAGAGAGCGAGGGAACGAGAGAGGGAGTAGAGCACACGAGAGAGAGAGAGAGAGAGAGAGAGAGAGAGAGAGAGAGAGAGAGAGAGAGAGAGAGAGAGAGAGAGAAGAGACGAATAGAGGAGAGAGAGAGAGAGAGAGAGAGAGAGGAGAGAGAGAGAGACGAAGGGGGTCGGAGCTCCAATGAAGGGAGGGAAGGAGGGGAGGAAGATCAAAATGGGATCACCCCTTACAGCACTTGCGACACCTTGTGTAAGAAATTTCCATTTCTTTTTTTTCCCCCAGCATTCATCTCTTCAAAGAGACCTCATACAACCCCTTTATAATGAGGGGGGGGGGTGGGTTACCTAAGGGCTTTAAAAGTGGCCCAACTCCTAGAGGCCCATGGGCCCATGCCAACTGAAGACTCAAAAAGGAATTACCTAGGAAAGGATAAAAGACTCTAAACAAACCTAACTACTAGTGGCCCAGATAAAATATTTTAAAAATACTTGACCTACAAGACTCCTCAAGCCCACGCAACAAGTGGGACCCAAATATAGGCTAATACACTATGCTCCCGCATCATACTCCCTAGGTTCGAGAAAACTCGACCTCGAGTTTTGAAATGACGAAGTATCCCAGGGTGGCTAAGGAGTCAACATATCCACACGTTGATGGCGATGTCAACAAGGTGCACATGTGTTGTCAGTAGATATGATGGAGGAAGTGAGCCAAGTTGTCCAGCCACATCTGATCAAAGTCATCCACATCACACAAATGATCAGCCTAAGTATCTAAAAGTGAAGCGGTTCGGGAATCTGTCTCGAACACATAATTTGATATCAAAAGAAGTCCCACTGAGACAAACAACTTTGAATCCCATGCATCATCTATCATAAGCTCAATGTAATCACAATAATCTAGGGAAGGGACCATAGCATCTGGGTCATTCGGATCCCTAATGTGATGAATGTGGTTTGGTGTTTGGTCCAGTTTGTGGCCTTTGGATTGTGGTTTGGGCTTCCAAGCATTGTATGGGTGTTGTGGGCCGGAGATCCCGCCAAGTCCACCTGGTTCTTTGTTTGAGAAAGCAATGAGTGTGGCCGACGCGTTCTTGTTGCGGCCTTCGCCCACGTCGCGATCTTGTTGCCACCTACTTCAGTGTTTTGTTCATTTGTGCGGTCCATGGCGCACCTTGTGCTGCCACGTAGCACTATGCTTGGTGTCGTGGCCTGGGGGGTGCGTCGTGATTTTGTTGCAATAGTTCACCCAGAAGTGTTCTATTTTCCGAGGGCTTTATGTTCTATGGCGGCCTAATAGAGAAGAGGAAGCTCTATTCAGCCAAGGGAGACCTACTGGTGGCGTCTCCGGCGATTTTGGCTCGAGGGAGGTAGTTTTGGCGTGGTTTCCACCCAAAGAGGGAGTCCAGAGCGTGGAGGTGCTGCCGGTGGTCCGTGCTTTGTATTCTTCATGTTGGTAGGGAAACTTCCCCCACTTCTTGCGTTGTTTGATTGGTTTGAGGTTTTGAAAACATGCTATGGTGGTGTGGTGTTGTGCTTCTTCCGTTCTAAACGCTTAAATCATAGTTTAGATTGTGTTTGGATTGATTTTTGGGGAAGAAGAAGGGTTCGGCCGGTCTGTCTGAGATCGTAGCCTATTGGGTTGTCATGATCTTATCGTGACCCTTGACTCTGTCGCGTCCTTCCTCTCGTTGTGGTTGTGGCGACCGTTTGCCCTGTCACAACCTTGTTTTCGTGGTGTTTGTCGCGATTGTTCAATGCGTCGCAACAAGGTTCCGAGATGTACTATTGGAAGGGCCATGTTTGCAGCTTTTTCATATTAGTTAATGTGGTTTAAGCATGTGATCAGTTTATGGTCGTGATTCTAGATAAATTGTATAGTTTTCTACTAACGGATGATAAGTATGGATCTTATAAAGTGTTTTATGGTAAACAGTGAGAATGTGTTGTATTTTTAAAATGCAGTAAGTGATTATGGTTCATATCAATGAGGTTTAATGAGTTGAGCATGCGACTTAAAGGTTTAATCGATACTTGTGATGGTTCAGTTGAGGACGGTGTGGTTTACTTTGTTCAGTGGTTCGACGCTTATTCTGGAATGCCTCTCTAGTCGGGTACCTCAAGTTCTCTATGAGCCAGACATGTATGTGCTCGGGGTTGTCCCGGTGCTATGTGTACCATAGAGGTCTATGTTGTCTTCCTGGACACACTTGTTTATTTGTTGAGTAGCTCGTCCAGCTGAGGGAAAGATGACAGTGGGGCAACGACTTGTGGTGTGCGAGTGTTCTCTGTTTGGTTGCTTGTAGTGCGCTTATGGTTGGGAGATGGACACCAGTGGACGTATTGGTCCCCATCTAGTCCTGTGTATGGTTTGACGGATAGGATCGAATCGGTTCGATTCGAGCGAATCAGAGCATATCACGGGATTCCCGATTCACCCGATTTCCATGCAATCGGCGATGCAGCGACCCTTGGTCATGTGTTTCCACTTGCCTCACTTTACGGGCTCCGGAACCTGTAGAGGTTTCAAGCGTGGGTCTGCATCATGTGTCGCTGCAGAGTGGTGTTAGTTGGTCTCCACAGTTCTTTGACTTATGCAGTGTTGTGGCGGAGCCGCAGTTGGATTTATGTCTGTGGCTGCGAGACTAAGAGGTGGTTCTCGTGTTTGTTACTCTAGGTTGGATATTGACATCATGAACTAGTAGTCTTTACCTGAGTGGTGGCTTCGTTCCTTCTGACTCGAGTTTCCAATAGTCGTGGTTGTGAGTTGTGATACTAGTTACGGTTCACCAGCTATAGTTTCTTACTTGCTGGTCCTGCAAGGCTTCTAGTTGCGCAGTTGTGCGATTGTGGTTCAGCCATGGTACCTTCAAGTTTAGGTATCTATACCCTTCTTGGGTAGCTGGTCATTGTGGCACGTCGTGTGTCGGTTTCAGGTGGTGTTGTGGAGCTGTGCTCTTTGGAGGTCGTGTTGTGTGACCTTCCACTTGTGTGTTCTTACCCTTCTGTGGTAGTCCTCCAATGTGTTTGTTACTCTAGTGGGTGGTGGATTGGCTCCTTGCTATCAGTTCTGTTACCTTTCGTTGGTGGTTTGCCTATGTGGCTCGTGGCTTAGTCGTTTTAGTTGCTATGGTGGACTGGTGTTTTTGTGCCGGTTCTATTGTCTCTTTATTTTCTGTGAGCTGTGTTAGCTAGTGTTTTATGTTTAATGTAGTCTAATTATGTTTATTGGAAGCATGTCTTTACTCCAATAGTTCTACTGTCGGTGTTACCAGTGAAACCTTGAGTGGTGGAGGTGTTTGCTTCTCTGTGCAGTTTCTTGTTTGTTGTTTGTTTGGGAGGTCCCTGCTGAGCCTGTGATTTTTTGAGACTCACTCATTTACAACTCTTTTCAGGTGTTAGCAGTATGTTTGGTTTGCAGAGGCATTGTGGCAGATTTGTACCACCAGCAGTTGAGTTGTAGTAGTTGTTGTATGAGCTTTTGTTCCCTTAGGGTATGCCTAGTTGTACATTTCTCTTAGACATGTAATAATATATTGGGACAGTGAAATTTGTTGTAAATGAGTATGAGTACATGTATTTTCTTATATCTTGTACTCTTATGGTTGTCTTTTATATTCTTACTGGACACGTGTGTGAGCTATCATTGGCGAGACTTCGGTCTGTTCGCGGGAGGTGGGTCTAGATGTGGAGCCTTATTGGGCATAAATATCTAGGATCGCTACAGGGATTAGCGCCTATGGCAGTCGACTCAATACTATCAGCTTTGGATCGATGTTGGTGCAGTCATCTAAGACAGGAGTCGTTGCCTATGTCGAAATGCTATATGGTGTCATCTACTCTGAAAGTAACTACGGGGTGCTCATGAAGCCATGATAGTGCTAGTTATGAGTGTCCTGCAAGTCAACTCATATTAGTGATGACACTTGTAATCTTGTACTAATCTCTTTTGGTAATATTATTAATGAAATTTTCTCACTTTATATTATATACATTAGATGATGTTTATATTGCGATGTCCATAGATCTATGCAATGAGAATTGGATCATGATAATGAGACCAGTTCTCTTTAAACATAGATCATAAATATTCTTGGTCATAGATTACTCGAGAAGGACATTGAGATAACCGAAAAAACCAGTGTGCTGTATGCCCGTTCATATGATGGAGGTAGTTGGTATCATAGCTATTTATGTGGAGACACTAGAGGTATGGTGCAGGTACTCATTGGAGAATGAGTTCACTGAATGATTTGTTCTCAGAATGTTGTATGGTTGACGATACCTGATGTCAAGCAACAATTTTGTTGTCCCAGTTGTGTAACTGGTCCTTGGACTTGAGATACCAATGATGTCTTGTTTGAGTACTCTAATCTTTGACGCCGAACTTATAGGTCTGGAAGTTCTAGATCTAGTATAGCTGGTTATTGAGAATGGTATCCAACCTTACGAAGACAAGATAATTGTATGTCAATAAAAAATCATCCACTCTCAGTATCATGAGAGAAATATCTCGTGTGTTCTTTTTCAGACAAATCTCTAACCAGGGTTAATCAGATTGAGAGAAAAAGAGCTCTTCGGGAGAATCCGATAAGACCGAGAATCGAATGGATTCTGTATAGGTCTGACAGTATCATACATTGTATACACTCTATCGGATATTGGATGGATGAAGAACTAAAGGTACACAGTAACTGAGGGCATAAGAGTCCAATGGATTAGATCACCCTGTATCGTCTGAGGAATATGATGTAGTGGCCTAGTACGTCCATAGTCGATGAGTTGAGTGAATTATTATAAAGATAATAATTTACTAAATTAGAAGGAGTTCTGAGTCAGAAGGGTTCTGATGAGTACAATTCTTGGCCAGCTCGGTATTAGGCCTAGAGGGTCACACACACAAGGTGGATGACACGACTATTGATAGAGGATTGGATAAGAGTTATCCAATATGACTTCTCTCATCCGGAAAGATATGCAGTCAAAGTGTGGTAAACGACAACATAGACCGTTGTTAGGAATAGTTCCTAACGATGCTGTCTACTATCGTCTAGTAAGATAGACAACAAGATATGTTGTCGTCAAGTGTTGATGACAGCATCGACTGCCGCTAGCACTTCGATTTTGACGTAAGCCAGTCGAAGTCCTTGACGGCAAGATCGACTGACGTCAACATCTGGTTGACGACATGACTTTGGATCTCAACATGGGTTAACGTCAAACATGTTGTTGTTAAGAGAGTCTTGACGACACACTATGTTTGTAACGTTGCGCGTTTTTCGGATCTTCGTGGATCCTTTGTTTAGTGTGTGGGATGGTCAAGCTGTGACCAGTGCGACTTGTGTTGTGTGTTTCTTATTGGATCCTTACCAGGCTTGGTTATGGGTCTGTGTTGGTGTTCAGTACGCTGGACATCAACAGTGGGTTGGCGTCCAGGTGGGTGACGTCGACTTTGTGTTGGCGGCCATGGGTTGCCGTTAACATGGTTTTAGCGTCCATCGATGTGGACGTCTACCATGGTTCTAGTGTGTTCCGTTGCATGAACTTGGCGGCCAAAGATGTGGATGCCTAGTTGGGTGGTGGTTTGGTTAACGACACAGAGGTTGACGTTAACCTGACGCACCTGTGTTTTTAGGGCTGACCCGAGCCTTCTTCTTTCCCCACTTTCTTCCCTTCTCTTCCCCCACCTGTACCCTTGTGCCTCTTCACTACTTCCGGCGGTCGACGGGAGCACGTGGGAAGGCCGTGATGCGCGCAGCAGCGGCAGATCAGGCAGGGAATGACAGATTGGAGGGCGGTATTCGCGGGAAGCTCCTGGGGGTTCGGTGCAAATCGAGGTTCTATCGGGGTTTATATGCGTTTCTGAGGTAGGGATGTAAACTCTTTAGCTTCTCTTGTGTATTATGCCATGCATGTTGCGTGTAATTTGTGTGGAATCGTGATTTTGAGATGTTTTCCTTTCTGTCGAGTTTTAGGGTGGTTTGGCCGATCCATGCGTTGGATCGTGTTTTTTCGACATTACGGTGGTGTGTGGTGGTGAGAGGAAGTGTTCCCTTTTCATCACATCGCGGTTTTGAGGGCTGGATTGCTCTCAGGGGATGTGGTTTGTGGCTGGTTCAGTTGCTGGGAGCTGAAGAAGTCAACGTCAAGGGATGTTGACGTTGAGGTCTTCAGGGAAGAGATAAATGGCGTGATCGTTTGCCGTTAAACTCTTCAGGGATGATCTTGACGGCAAGGTTGGTTGCCGTTAGGTTCTTCAGGTAAAATATTAACGGAAATCGATGTTGTCCTTAGTCCCTCGTTTAGCGGCGGTCGATATTGCCGTCTATCCGCTGGTGAGTTCCCAGCAAGCTGTGTTTCCTTTTTCCGCGATTTATGGTGTTGGACGTGTGGTGCACCCTGTTGGTGTATTATACACGTGGTGTCTACGTGGTTTGGGTGTTGTGCATGTGATTTGCGTGTGCATGGCACATTGTACGTTATTGTGTTAATTGTACTCCAAAAATTGTGGTGTTATGGCAATGAGGTTCTTGTGTGAGCCTAGCCAAGAATTGGAAGTGTTTTTATGATTCGGATGACATGCATATGTAAGCATGACTAGAGGTCGATATTATGATTATTACAATGTGATTTATGTGGTTATATTGTAATACTTGGGCAGTGAAGGTCCACACCGACCTAGCCCTGGTTTGTTGTTGTCCTTCAAAGAATATTATACTGATTTATGTGTTAAGTGGTGTGTGTGTTGCCACGGAGGTCACGAGGTGGCCAATGTTAGGCTATAATGTTATTATTAATACAGTTTATATATGTGTTTGTGTAGACTAGCTTGTAGGTCACGAGTGACCAGGACAAGCTATTCCTCACACGTGTATCGTGGTTTGTAATAAACGTATAAGTGTTGTGGTTTGTGCTAGCCGAGTGTGGTGGTCCGGCGCCTATATTCGGAATGCCTCTCTAGTCGGGTACCCAGGTTCTTTGTGAGCCAGGCACGTTGTGTTTGTTGTGCTCGAGGTTTGTCCCGGTACAGTGTGGTACCGTCAAGGTCTGTGTCGTCTTCCTGGACACCCTCATCCTGAGTTTGAGTTATACGTCCGGCTGGGGAAAGACGGCAGTGGGACAACGACTTCCCAGAGTTTGTTCTTTTGTCGCTTGTAGCGCGCTCGTAGTTGGGGGTACGGACACCAGTAGACGTCACTGGTCCCCAGCTAGTCCTGTTTTCCAGTGCCTCACTTTAGGGTGCTCCGGCTAGAGACCCTAGAGGTGCCAGGCATGGGCCTGCAGCTTATGGGCAGGTGTGGTGTGGTTGGTCTCCACAGTTGTTTGACTTTTTCTGTGGAGCGGCAGTTGGACCTTTCGTCCGTGACTGCGAGACTGAGAGGTTGTTCTTGTGTTCTGTTGTCCGGGTTGGATACTGGCTTGATCAGCCAGTAGTCCGTTCCCGTATGGTGGCGTCATTCCCTTTCCGACTCGTGCTTTGTCATTGACTGTGGTTTGTGAGTTTGTGACTCGTGGTCGAGGTTTGACCAGTTCGAGGTATGCCCTGGTGTTGGCACAGTTGTGACTGAGTTGTGGTTTGTGTGACTTGCCGGTTGAGGTTTTACCTGTAATGTTATGCCTAAGTGATGGTACAATATAGTTGTGGTTCTGAGTGGTGTTTATCACCTACTTGTACCTTGTGTTCGGGTGTTGGGTTGTGGTACCTTGAGGTAGCAGGTACCTGTACCCTTCGTGGGTTACTTTGGGTTTTGTCGTAGTACATTGTGTACCAACCTTTTCAGGCTCTCGTGTGTGTGGAGGTCTTGTGGTTTGACTTGCCACTTGTTGTATCTTATCCGTTTTAAGTAGATCTTTGTTTATAAGTTATTATGGATTAGTTTATGGTTGTAATCCTGTTATCCTTTGTGGGTAATTTGCCGATGAGGCTTATGGCCTAGGCGTACTGTGTTTGGTGGAGCTATGCTTCGTGGAGGTCGTGTAATGAGACCTTCCACTTGTGATGTTTCACCTTTCTTTAGGTAAGCTTTCGATTATGGTTTTAGTATGTGATGGATTGGCCCGCTGTAGCTGATCATGTTACCTAGTGTGTGTAGTTTTTGATATATCGTGGTTTGGGGTTAATGGACCAGCACTTGGTTGGCTGTCCTAGTACCCACGTGGTTGAGGTTCGCCTGGGAAGCTTGTAGCCTAGGCAGTGACTTGCCTGTGTGGCTTATAGCTTAGGCAACCAGTTGTTGTAGTAGTGTGCCAGTGAGACTGTGGTTTAGGCACTTTAGTAGTTGGGCTGACTAATGCTATTATATTAGTCCTGTAGTCCCACTTTCCTTCCGAGGAGTTTATGTTTATTATCATGATTATGTTTAGTTGTTATTTATTGTTATGATATGAGCATGAAATGGTTGGCTATTGGTGTTTCCAGTGAGACCCTCGGGGGTTGAGGTCTCTTCTGTTTGGTTGTTGAGGTTTTTGGGTGGCCCCTACTGAGCCAGTGACTTGTTGAGGCTCACTCCCCTACAGTTCTTTTCAGGGCTTGCCGTGTGTTTGGCTTGCAGCGGCGTTGTGTCAGACTTATACCACCAGCAGTAGTGTAGTAGTTAGTGTTGTGTGAGCTTGTGCTCCCTCGGGGTATGCCCCAGGTAGTTATACTTTTTAATTGGACATGTATTAATGTAATGGGACAGTTGTACAAATTTGTGAACAGATATAAGCACATGTACTTTCTTGTGTTCTATACTGTTAGTTGTCTTTTATACTCTCACTGGACACGTGTGTGAGATATCCCTTGCGAGACTTCGGTCCGTTCACGGCAGGCGGATCTGGATATGGAGCCTTATCGGGCATAAGTATCCAGGGCCGTAACAGTTGGTATCAGAGCAATGTCCAGTTAGAATATGAAAAGACATTGAAAGTATAATGTCCCAATACATGGATTAATGTCCACTGCTGGTAGTAAGTCTGCGGTTGTGTGATATAAAGTTGTTTTTACGTGAGCTTTTGGCACGTAAACCGTGTGTTTCTGTTTGTTAAATTGGCAGTTGTGAGCAGTTGTTGTGCCACGACGTGGGTAGTGGCATAAGTTGTGTGGTAGTATCCTGGCACTAGTGCACTTAAAGTATAGTAATTAAAAGTTTTCAGTTGCAGAGATTAAAGGAAAAAGGTAAAGTAGTGCCCTGAGAGGGATATGTCTGTTATATGTTAGTAAAGTACAGAGTTAACAGAGAAAGTATAGGGTATTACTGTGATAGATTAGCAGAATGTATTATAAAGAAATAGTGTTGTGTGTGATAAGTTGCAGTTGAGAACCTCACAAATGTATTGTGGCATTAGAGATCTGAGTCAGATGATATTAAGAAACAGTGTGGATAAGAATGTGATTAGTGTTATGAAGAGTTTGATATGATTAAGTAAGGCAGATCAGCTTTAAAAGAAGTATTAGTACATAAAAGAGCAGTGATTATGGCAGATAGATTTAATATGTCTGAGATCAGAAATTTGAGAAAAGTGTTGTTATGAATATGATGGTAACAGAAGTGTGATATGAAGATTTGTATAAATAGTATAGAAATGATCAGTTGAATAAAGAAAGAGAGAAAAGAAGGATTACTGTGCAATAAGAATTTGTAAGAATTGCACAAGAGGAATATTTAGTTGATGAGTGACATATTATGAGAAAATTTTCAGGAAAAAAAGCATTAGTGGAATAAGAGAAGTATTTTGCAGAAAAGATATGAATTAGAGAAAGGAAGAATTTAGCAAATGATTAAGTGAATAAGGTCATATGAGTCAGGAATTGTCAGTCAGAGTTTGTATATCAGCGCAAAGAAATGATTCAATTGAACATAAAGGAATTGTTATTAAGATATTCCAGAGTTTCATGCAGGAGCAGGAATAGACTAATTAAAGAATATTTGGAAAGTTTATGCAACAAAATTATGAGATTAGCCAGAAAATGTCAGTAAAGTAAGAAATGTTATGAAAAGCACAATATGTCAATAGCGGTTTGGCAGATCAGAAATTGCAGTAATTTCTTCAGCACGAATTAATTGAATAAGATGATTTGAGAAGCAGCTGAAGCCAGAAGAAAGCAATTGAAAGCATAATGAGAACAGAAATTGTGGAATATTTTGTAAAAGTGTTTAGTGTGATCAGAGTAGCGCAGCGAAGCGGAAGCAAAGAAGATAAAGATTCATATTCATAGATTGTTCAAGTTTGCTTGAATAAGGAGAAAGTGTAAAGTTCTGCGCAGCGGAATAAAGGAACATAGTTTATTATGATTTTTAATTAGAGATGACTTAAGGAAGTATGAGCAGAATAATATGAAAGGACAAAATTCAAAGATGGTGATTGGTTTTCTTTAAAGAGGTGTCAGTTGTGAATGTAAATGCAGATGAAGCAGGATAACAGCAAACAGTGATAAATGGAAAAAGAAAATGGTGGCATGAAAGAATATTACAGTGTAAGATATTTGAGAAAGATAAAGTGGCCTCGAAAGAAATATTGTAAACACAGTCAGAAAATTGTGGAAGCAGATTCAGTCCAAGGAGATAAAGCGCCATTGGCAAGGTAGGATCGTCTACAATTGAAAAGTAAGGAAATGTAATGAATCGACAGAATGAAGTAATTATGAAATGAATTGAAAGAAAAGAAAGGAGCAAAGCAAGGATGGAAATGGACTGATGAATTGAAAGCTGATGCAGAGAAAGAGTATCCTTCTTATTCTGTATACGATTTTATTTCTTTTTAGGTGATAATCTGATTTGTTGTAATTTGTTTTATATGTCGAGGATGACATTTCTTTTTAGGTGATAATAATGTAACGTTGCGCTTTTTTCAGATCTTCGTGGATCCTTTGTTTAGTGTGTGGGATGGTCAAGCTGTGACCAGTGCGACTTGTGTTGTGTGTTTCTTATTGGATCCTTACCAGGCTTGGTTATGGGTCTGTGTTGGTGTTCAGTACGCTGGACATCAACAGTGGGTTGGCGTCCAGGTGGGTGACGTCGACTTTGTGTTGGCGGCCATGGGATGCCGTTAACATGGTTTTAGCGTCCATCGATGTGGACGTCTACCATGGTTATAGTGTGTTCCGTTGCATGAACTTGGCGGCCAAAGATGTGGACGCCTAGTTGGGTGGTGGTTTGGTTAACGACACAGAGGTTGACGTTAACCTGACGCACCTGTGTTTTTACGGCTGACCCGAGCCTTCTTCTTTCCCCACTTTCTTCCCTTCTCTTCCCCCACCTGTACCCTTGTGCCTCTTCACTACTTCCAGCGGTCGACGGGAGCACGGGAAGGCCGTGATGCGCGCAGCAGCGGTAGATCAGGCAAGGAATGACAGATTGGAGGGCGGTATTCCGGGGAAGCTCCTGGGGGTTCGGTGCAAATCGAGGTTCTATCGGGGTTTATATGCGTTTCTGAGGTAGGTAGGGATGTAAACTCTTTAGCTTCTCTTGTGTATTATGCCATGCTTGTTGCGTGTAATTGTGTGGAATCGTGATTTTGGGGAGGTTTTCCTTTCTGTCGGGTTTTAGGGTGGTTTGGCCGATCCATGCGTTGGATCGTATTTTCCGACATTACGGTGGTGTGTGGTGGTGAGAGGAAGTGTTCCCTCTTCATCACATCGTGGTTTTGAGGGCTGGATTGCTCTCAGGGGATGTGGTTTGTGGCTGGTTCGGCTGCTGGGAGCTGAAGAAGTCAACGTCAAGGGATGTTGACGTTGAGTTCTTCAGGGAAGAGATAAACGGCGTGATCGTTTGCCGTTAAACTCTTCAGGGAAGATCTTGACGGAAAGGTTGATTGCCGTTAGGTTCTTCAGGTAAAATATTAACGGAAATCGATGTTGCCGTTAGTCCCTCATTAGCGGCGGTCGATATTGCCGTCTATCCGCTGGTGAGTTCCCAGCAAGCTGTGTTTCCTTTTTCCGCGATTTATGGTGTTGGACGTGTGGTGCACCCTGTTGGTGTATTATACACGTGGTGTCTACGTGGTTTAGGTGTTGTGCATGTGATTTGCGTGTGCATGGCACATTGTACGTTATTGTGTTAATTGTACTCCAAAAATTGTGGTGTTATGGCAATGAGGTTCTTGTGTGAGCCTAGCCAAGAATTGGAAGTGTTTTTATGATTCGGATGACATGCATATGTAAGCATGACTAGAGGTCAATATTATGATTATTACAATGTGATTTATGTGGTATATTGTAATACTTGGGCAGTGAAGGTCCACACCGACCTAGCCCTGGTTTGTTGTTGTCCTTCAAAGAATATTATGATTTTGTGTGTAAGTGGTGGTGTGTTGCCATGGAGGTCACGAGGTGGCCGATGTTAGGCTATAATGTTATTATTAATACAGTTTATATATGTGTTTGTGTAGACTAGCTTGTAGGTCACGAGTGACCAGGACAAGCTATTCCTCACACGTGTATCGTGGTTTGTAATAAACGTATAAGTGTTGTGGTTTGTGCTAGCCGAGTGTGGTGGTCCGGCGTTATATTCGGAATGTCCTCTCTAGTCGGGTACCCAGGTTCTTTGTGAGCCAGGCAGGTTGTGTTTGTTGTGCTCGGGGTTTGTCCCGGTACAGTGTGGTACCGTCGAGGTCTGTGTCGTCTTCCTGGACACCCTCACTTCTGAGTTTGAGTACGTCCGGCTGAGGGAAAGACGGCAGTAGTGGGACAGCGACTTCCCAGAGTTTGTTCTTTTGTCGCTTGTAGCTCGCTCGTAGTTGGGGGTACGGACACCAGTAGACGTCACTGGTCCCCAGCTAGTCCTGTTTTCCAGTGCCTCACTTTAGGGTGCTCCGGCCAGAGACCCTAGAGGTGCCAGGCATGGGCCTGCAGCTTATGGCTGTAGGTGTGGTGTTGGTTGGTCTCCACAGTTGTTTAACTTCTTTCTTGTGGAGCGGCAGTTGGACATTTCATCCTGACTGCGAGACTGAGAGGTTGTTCTTGTTTCTGTTGTCCGGGTTGGATACTGGCCTGATCAGCCAGTAGTCCGTTCCCGTGTGGTGGCGTCGTTCCCTTTCCGACTCGTGCTTTGTCATTGACTGCGGTTTGTGAGTTTGTGACTCGTGGTCGAGGTTTGACCAGTTCGAGGTGTGCCCTGGTGTTGGCACAGTTGTGACTGAGTTGTGGTTTGTGTGACTTGCCGGTTGAGGTTTTAACTGTAATGTTGTTCCTAAGTGATGGTACAATATAGTTGTGGTTCTGAGTGGGTTTATCACCTACTTGTACCTTGTGTTCGGGGTTTGGGTTGTGGTACCTTGAGGTAGCAGGTACCTGTACCCTTCGTGGGTTACTTTATAGTTTTGTGGTGGTACATGTTGGCCCTTTGGTACGGCAGCAAGCAAACCTAGAGGGGGGTGAATAGGTTTTTCTGAAATCTGAAATAGAATCTTAAACACAGAAAATAACACTTGAAAGCTTGGTTAGTTCAGTGTGATAGAGAGTGCAGTGCGGAAGCAAATAAACAATCACACAAGGACACAGGAGATTTATCCTGGTTCGGCCCTTCCCACATGGAAGTCCTACGTCCAGTCCCCAAGCAAACTCTTGGGATTTCACTAACCAAGGGTACAGTCCCCCTTATGGACCTTACAACACCCTGGATCCCCCACCAGGTCTTCTTCTCTTTCCCGGGCAAGAAGGCAGCCCACTTCTCTTATAGGTAAAGAAGCCAACCTCCTGGAACAAACCCAGTGCGGTTCTGCTAGACACAAACCCCTAGCTGGGTGACAACTGGTACAAACCCCAGTTAGGTTCTGCTAGACACCAACCCCTAGCTGGGTTAACAACTGGTACAAACCCCAGTTAGGTTCTGCTAGACACCAACCCCTAGCTGGGTTAACAACTGTATACAGTCCTACAGCTGGACACAGATCTTTCTTAGAAAGATCAGACTGAGAGACCTTACAAGATGAACACTCATGTAAAGCTCACAGTCCCAAACTCTCCCCAGATATACAATAAGCTCGGAGAGAAACAGAAGAGAGAAAAGAAGGCTCGAATGCTTGAAAGCTTGGAAGCTTGAGAGCTTGAAATGCTTGAATGCTTCTTCTTGGCTCAGGCTCTTTCTCTCTTTCCTTGAGTGTATGTGGCGTGAAGGTGCTTCTCACAGATGTACACTCCTTCAAAGATATTCAAGAAAAGGCTCTTGTGTTCTTCAGCAATGCTCCATCTTTATATTGAGCAGCTTTAGAATAGATCCGTTGAAGAGATCCGTTGGAGCTCTTCTAGTCGTTGCTGATCTTTCTCTTCATTTGTCTTAATCAGACTCTGATGGTCTTCGATGTCTGTGAGCATAGAAGAGAGTGTTAGCATAAAAGAGTGTTTATGATAAACGATGCATGGTACTGTGCTTCTGCTAACATACTGAAAATAGTAGGTCATATCTTTTTGACAAGATTCTAAAGTATGCATCCAGCTTTTTGTCAGAAGATATTTGACTTTTTATTTAAGCGCCAAGCATATTTGAAATAAAGGCAATCTGTGTTTCAACAGAATCCATGAAGAAATCGTTATGAGCATGACTTATGAAATCGTTATGGGAACGATTTCTTAACAAATCGTTATGGGAACGATTTCTTACCAAATCACTGCGCTCAAAGAAGAAATCGTTAAGGCATCGACTTCTTAACAAAACGTTATGGCTTCTAAAGAAATCGTTGCGAATACTTATGAATCGTTATGGCATCGACTTCTTGCGCTTTACAGAAGAAATCGTTACGAACACTTATGAAATCGTTATGGCATCGACTTCTTATCAAATCAATACGCTCAAAGAAGAAATCGTTACGAACACTTATGAAATCGTTATGGCATCGACTTCTTATCAAATCAATACGCTCAAAGAAGAAATCGTTACGAACACTTATGAAATCGTTATGGCATCGACTTCTTATCAAATCAATACGCTCAAAGAAGAAATCGTTATGGCCACTTATCAAATCGTTATGGCATCGACTTCTTAGAAAATTATTGCGCTTACAGAAGAAATCGTTATGAGATCGACTTCTTAGAAAATTATTGCGCTTACAGAAGAAATCGTTATGGCATCGACTTCTAAGCAAATCGTTATGGCTTCTAAAGAAATCGTTGCGAATACTTATGAAATCGTTATGGCATCGACTTCTTGCGCTTTACAGAAGAAATCGTTATGGCATCGATTTCTTAACAAATCGTTGCGGCGCTTGATACTTTGGCACTTTAAACAGAAATCGATGTATATTGATTAAAATCGATTTTATCATTTTAGTGCGCTATATATTGCATCAATGAAAGACTTAGCATTTTGCTATGGGATTGATGCGACACAGATGAAACAAAATATTCAATTTAAGTTACATCATAAATTTTATTATCACCAAAATACAAGAACAATAGAGAGTGGTTCAACAGTACATTGTGTACCAACCTTTTCAGGCTCTCGTGTGTTGTGGAGGTCTTGTGGTTTGACCTGCCACTTGTTGTATCTTATCCGTTTTAAGTAGATCTTTGTTTATAAGTTATTATGGATTAGTTTATGGTGTTAATCCTGTTACCCTTTGTGGGTAATTTGCCGATGAAGCTTATGGCCTAGGCGTACTGTGGTTTGGTGGAGCTATGCTCTGTGGAGGTCGTGTAATGAGACCTTCCACTTGTGATGTTTCACCTTTCTTTAGGTAAGCTTTCGATTATGGTTTAGTATGTGATGGATTGGCCCGCTGTAGCCGATCATGTTACCTGGTGTGTGTAGTTTTTGATATATCGTGGTTTGGGGTTTAATGGACCAGCACTCGGTTGGCTGTCCTAGTACCCACGTAGTTGAGTTCGCCTGGGAAGCTTGTAGCCTAGGCAGTGACTTGCCTGTGTGGCTTATAGCTTAGGCAACCAGTTGTTGTAGCAGTGTGCCAGTGAGACTGTGGTTTAGGCACTTTAGTGTTGGGCTGACTAATGATATTATATTAGTCCTATAGTCCCACTTTCCTTCCGAGGACTTTATGTTTATTATCATGATTATGTTTAATTGTTATTTATTGTTATGATATGAGCATGAAATGGTTTGGCTATTGGTGTTGCCAGTGAGACCCTCTGGGGTTGAGGTCTCTTCTGTTTGGTTGTTGAGGTTTTTGGGTGGTCCCTACTGAGCCAGTGACTTGTTGAGGCTCACTCCCCTACAGTTCTTTTCAGGGCTTGCCTTGTGTTTGGCTTGCAGCGGCGTTGTGTGTCAAACTTGTACCACCAGCAGTAGTGTAGTAGTTAGTGTTGTGTGAGCTTGTGCTCCCTCGGGGTATGCCCCAGGTAGTTGTACTTTTTAATTGGACATGTATTAATGTAATGGGACAGTTGTACAAATTTGTGAACAGATATAAGCACATGTACTTTCTTGTGTTATATACTGTGTAGTTGTCTTTTATACTCTCACTGGACACGTGTGTGAGATATCCCTTGCGAGACTTCGGTCTGTTCGCGGGAGGCGGATCTGGATATGGAGCCTTATCGGGCATAAGTATCCAGGGCCGTCACAATGTTGATGTCCACCTAGGTATGGTCCAAGTGCGACTTGACTATATATAACATGGCATGTACGTCCCTCCCATGCGTGAGAGGGAAAAAACCCTCTCCAAGAGGGGGAGGGGCTCTGAAAAATCCATGGGTTGGGGTCTTTTAGACCTCTCACCTCCCTCCTCCTTCTCCTTTCTCCTCTCCTTCTTCCCTTCTCATCCCCCCCTCTCTTGAGTGAGACCAAGAAGAGAGAGCAAGAGAGTCTTGCTGCTGCTACCTCTTTTATTGCTGGTTGGAGTCCCTTAGAGGAGCAAGAGGAAGAGAACAACGACATGGAGGAGGTGTCGTCACCCATTGCCACCGTGTGGACATCGCTTGAGAGAGGTCATGTGATGTAACATCCCTGTCCCTCTTGTGGGTCGGATGCTCTCGGCTGAGGTCGCGACATGTTGACCGTCGCCTTCTGTAGGCGACGGTTGCGACCGTCGCGTTCTGGATAAGAACACGCCGGCCGCCCCTGTCGCGACTAGGCTCTGACAGCAGATTGTTTTCTTGTCATTTTGCTGTCGGGACGGTGGAGACACCTATCGTCTTGCATGCATGAACGCGACATACTGGTCCGTCGCATTCAGATGTCAGGTTTGCATGCATGCCACGTGGTGGTTTTGACCGTCAGGGCTGTAGGCTTTCCCAGATCACGACGTAGGTGAGCGTCACGTTAGCTTTGCTAACGCGAAACCAGGTCCGTCGCGTTCTAAGCGCCAGGACATAAGTTGCTCAGGCCCAAAAGCAACCCCATTTTGCCCCTTCTCTGTTTCTTTCTTCCCTCCGGCGACCTCTCTGTGTGTTGGTGCTCCGTGGGGAGCTTGGAGGGGAGGATTGTGTGGCTTGTGTGGTAAGTGCATGGATTGTGCTTGTGTGGGGTTTGTGTGTGTTTGGTTTGTACTTCTCCTTCTCACCTCTTCCTTCTTCTTCTCTGTGACATCTTCCATGGTGATCCTCGTCCTCGGCGTGTGTAGGTCGTTCGTGGCTCGTGGACGACATCTTCGTGGGAGTTGGAGCGAGGAGAAGGGTTGCAAGCCTATGAGAAGGCCCCATTAGGGTGGATCTCCTATTTGAGGTAGGGATGCCTAAACCCTCCACTTAGTTCTAGCATGCCAGGGTTCCAAACCCCTTCTCCAAGCCTAGAATCTATGCTAGGTCATGTTTTGTATCATGTGGATTCTTGTGGAATGATGCTTTGCTTGGTTTCATACTTAGAATGGGTGTGGGGTGTTGAGAGTTCCTGTGTACATGTGAGTTATGGAGTGTAGCTTTGCATTCCTTGCATGCATGTGGGTTTATATGGGTGGTTTGGATGTTATTGGACTTGTTTACACCATTTCCATGCTTCCCTCCCCCTGTTTATACCGTTGGTCTGGTTTTGGGGTGATACTGGAGTCCTTGTGTGGCTCCCGGCTGAGGTCGCGATGGGATTCGCAGTTGTGACTAGGTCGCGACGTATCGTCCTGTCGCGTTCTCCGTGAACGCGCCCCGGCACCTGTCGTGTGTTCAGAAACGCGATGGGTACGTGGATGGCGTTCAGGGGTTCTGAGTCTGTCTGATCACGTCTTCCATCTTCGTCGCGTTATGATCGCGACAGGTTACGTGTCGCGTTCAGAAGGCTCCGGTTGGTGGCGACGCTCTCGCCCGTCGCGTTGCTGTCGCGACGGGGTTATTGGTCGTCTTCTTGTTTTCTGGTCGCGATAGGCAGATCTGTCGCGTTCTTGTCGCGACGGGTCTCTGCGTCGCCTCTTTGACTGAGAGGGACTGCCGACCTACGTAGAGTTCCATTTCCGCTGTGACTTTGTTTCTCTTGGCACTGTGTTGTTTCCTAGTACAACCTACTCTAGTCTCTTTCGCTCGGTGTTGGGCACCTGTGGATTGTCCGCGAGAAAGGTTGTTACCGTTACCTAGACCCCCATCCCCGCGCGCCTGTTAGAGGGAGTTCTCTGGGCGTCGAGCGAGCTCGAGTCACGGACTTTGGTAGCAGAGGGGAAAACGGTGGGGACAACGGCGTAGAGTCGTTTGTAGAGCTCTCTTAGTTGAGTCTGGGACGCTATGATAGTTGGTAGCTCTTCCGGCGTAGATCAACTAGTCCTTTTCTCACTGCCTCACTATACATGGTTCGGGAACCATTTAGAGGGGTCAGGCGTGGGACTGTAGTCCGGCCAGACTACGGCGTTGTGGTTACTTTAGTTCCGCGTCTCACTCCGACGGGTGGTGCTAGACATGGACTGTTGGTCGAGGGTAAGGCGCGTGGCGCACCTGACCGGTTGACTAGTGTAGCGTTCTGTAGCTAGTGTTTCTATCTAGGTAGCTGTTGACTGTCTGCGTTTACAGCCTTGGGTTCTTCCCAGTGCCGTGGTTTACACAGGTTTCCGGTCACGACTCGTAGCTTAGACCGTTGACCGTGTAGTTTCTTTACACTTTCGCACTTGACTCTATTAGTAGGATAGGTTTACTGCTTATTCTATTGTGCATTTAGATCTATTTTGCTATTAGAACCAGTGGGAGATTGGTAGTCCCTACTGGGCTTCTTCGTGAAGCTCACTCCCTCTTTTGCAGGTGAGACTTCACAACAGTACCCTCCGCGGCGGGCTGAGTAGACGGGGCCATAGTAGACGGCATCCCTCTTGAGAAGTGTTCCCTTGTCCAGTGTACTTCACCCTCGGGGTATGCCCCTAAGGGACCTGTTATCCCCTTTACCTTCTGCACTCGTACTTTACTACTTTGAGACTGTACTAGACTTGTACGTTGTGTTGGACTCTTTCCTTCACCTGTTGGTATATTTTAGTGCGTTTGTTGTTATTTATCTTCGTTACATATCTCGTTAGACAGATCAGTTAGCCCTTCCGGGTCTCCGGACCCGTGGGCGGCGGTGTCGATGGTTGGATCCTTGGTGGGAGCCGAGGGTCCGGGCATCAGGGCCGTTACATGTGAGCTCCTTCATCCAGTGGGTCAAGTTCTGCACGTCAAGGGATCTACGAGCTCCCCTAGGTGAGAATGTCTCACTCTTGCTTGATTTGCATGAGTGTCGTGCAACCGGACATCATCCCAATATATTTTTGTAGGAAACTTGATTATTTTTACTTTAAACTTCATTCCGCTACGCATGAGATGCTCCCTCCCGTTTCCTTACAGATATTGCATAAGGAATACTAACACCTTTGGTAGCGACTGTGGAACACATGACGCCACCTCATATCTCATATCAGCTTGCCGCTCGGCTAACCACTTAGCCCCAAGAGTAATGAAGAACTCCTCTGATGGATAGATCTTAGCCCAAGCACCATATGAATAAATATACTTTTAAAGAGCTGTATAATGCCAACAATCAAAAGAGAGCTCCACAAGCGCAACATCTGAATGAAAAATGATCTCCCCTGTCAGAGATAACGAATCTACAACACCCTGAGAGACATAATTACTATGTTGATCGAGTTCGAGCATCACACAGGTAAGCTGATCATTCGATAGGCACATAGTCGTCTCGGCAAAATCTGGCATTGTACGCATGTACACATAGAAGCAGGCGACCATGTTGATCAGAACCCCAACTTGTAAGAACAAGTCATTTCCCTGTGTTTTGATACCAAAATTGACGTGGGACAGAGCCATTGGATGGGTCGAGTCAGTGCTGCTGGGCTGCTAATGGGCTTACTACAATTGGGTGGGCCGACCCCACTAAGCCCAAATGGCGGGGCCTACTGTTGGGTCACTGGAAAAGGAGAGAGGAGAAGAGCAAGGTGTTTGTCATGTCCTACTAATTGACAATTTTTGGAAATGACATGGTATTCAAGTTAAGGAAAATAAAAACCATCATTTATATTCATAAAGTAGTGCAGCAGAATAATACATTGTTGGTTACACACTGAGGATTCCAGGCTCAATAATTACAATATGCTAGATTGCTACAGTCTACGAGGAAACTCGGGTTGCTAATGGTCAAGAGTTGCTTAGCCCACAATTCTCTGGAGAGTTTGCCCCTTCTGTAATTCTTGAAAGAAAAGTAGGAATACATGAGCAGTTGTGCCCAGTAAGATTTGCCTTCAATAATAAAAATAAGGTACGAATGTAGCATAGAAAGAAAAATACACATACCATTCAATAAAAGAGCACAAACTTATATACACAATTATACTGTAATGATGGTAAAGTGATGATATTACAACAGAGTTGTTTGGAGCCAAACAATAATATAATTCATGCCATAATACATTTCATAAAAATATAGACCAAATCTAGTAGTAGGTGATGTCATGCCAAACACCCAATAGGTCCATTTTCGATCTGTATGGCCAGTAATCGAATTCGGATTCTCCTCTCTGGAATGAACCGGCCTCATTTGCACAGACATTAGTCCAAGAGAGTCCGAAAACTCAAAGTGTGTCATACCATTTCCATTTGATCATTGTTCAAGTATGGTCTTGGGTGAATGCCAATTTCAAGAAATCTCATTGTAATGTTAAAAATAAGTTGAGTAAGTCAAATGCAAGGCACGTGTGAAGTTAATGAGTTGGGTTTGCCAAAGTGTAAGCAACATATATTTATATAAGAAAATTGGAAAAAAAAACTGGAACTAAACAGGGGAATCGGTCGAGAAATCAGTCGACCGTTCAGGGAATTTCAGTCGTCCGACCTATCTAGTAACTTGGTTCTAATTTTTATGGGGAAATCGGTCGACCGAATGACAAAATCGGTCGACCAACTTAACCAATAGTTTGGTCTTGAATTTTATGGTGAAATTGGTCGACCGAAATGACAAAGTCGATCAACCAACCTAGCCAGTAGCTTGGTTCTCAATGTAAGGTGAAATCGGTTGATCGACACTTGGTTTCAGTCGACCAATTTTGGAAAAATTTGAAATTACACAAGTCAAAATCGCACCACTTTTTTTGCCTTGAGAATGGAAATAAATAATCAAGAACAGAACATGAGGGTCTACTCTATAGTTGCACACACATTTTAGAGGGAGTGAAAGGCTTTAGACTCCTCATCTCTCTTCTTTTTCTCTCTCGGGTAGGCAAATCAGAGGGGATCGATCGACTGAACTGATCGGTCGATCGACCGATTCCGACGATGTTACATAGCTGGTTTCTTTCTGCTTTGAAATGGTGGGTTGGGGTTTAGATGAGGGTTTGGGGGTTGCATCATGGTGCAAAAGGATCTCCTTTAGGCATCATCAAGCGTTCGAAAGGAATGAAGTAGCAAAATAGAGAGAGGGAAAGAGAAGACAAAAATCCTACTTGACAAGAAGAACAGAGTAGCACCACCCAGAAGTCTTCTTCCTTATACCTAGCACGCCTTCTTTTCCTTCTTCTTCTACCTCATGCTTCGGCAAAAGGAGCAGCTAACAGTTAGAGTTTTTGGCCAAAGATCAGTTTATATAGAGCTAACATAACAAGGTGTGCTCGAATTCACCATAATAGCTAGATGATGGCGATCACGTCGATGGGTTTAGTTGATAGATTTTGCCCACATAGCTTTGATTTCATCCGCGGTTAACACGTATAACAGTTGATACATAACATAGGTTACGTATATGAATAGTGAATGAGTTACACAATATATGACTATATATATAATTATAATATCATTACTTTAATCCTTTCCTTTTTAAATACAAATTTTTACTTATTTAAGTTGATATTTCAAATTTATCTTAGCTAGGCATTATGTAAATTCTTGTGTGTTTATTTTCAATAATAATTTTTGGTATTGATCTCATGGAGGTATTCTTAATCGAGTGTAACATTAACATGTAATATAAAAATTGACTAAACAAAATTTCTCAAAATTTATTTATTTTCATATATAAAGTTGAGGTGTTATAGTGTTGACCTGAGGGGGCGGAGGACCAAGGTAACGACGACAAATGGGCCGTGAAGGATGCTCGGCAGAGTGTGACCGAAGAGAGAGGTGAAGCTAGTGATGTCAAAAACAGGCCTCCTAGGACTGCCACATGACTAGCAATAAGGTGGTTACCTTGTTGCCACTTCACGTGTGATAGGGAGAAGGGGTTGTGACTGGTGGGGAAGTGGACCTCCGGCGTTGCTAAGGTTGGCGCAATGTGACGGCGACAACGCTTTGGCACCAGCGCTCAACTTGAAGAGGAAGGGGGGGATGCAAAGGGGCTTGCCGTGGGCGCAGGCAATGACACACGAAGGTGGGAGCAATCGATGGCATTGGGTTGGCCGATACGTGGGTGTGGCGACAACGCGAGGGAAGCTGGGTAACCATGGCGAGAGCGAAGGTGATGGTAGAGGGGCACGATTAGCGGGGAGGGGATGGGGTGGAGGCCCAGCTGTGTCTTCGCCGCGGAGGGAGAGCGGGGGAACCCCAGAGAGCTCGGGCAGAGTGCGAGAGAGAGGATAGAGCATGGGAGGGAGAGAGAATGCAAGAGGTGAGCACAGGAAGGAAGAGAAATCGAGAGAGAGAGAGAGAGAGAGGAGAAGAGAGAGAGAGAGAGAGAGAGAGAGAGAGAGAGAGAGAGAGAGAGAGAGAGAGAGAGAGAGAGAGAGAGAGAGGGGCTTACCTCTCACAACATCTGCGGCACCTTGCACAAGAAGTTTCCATTTTTTTTTCCAGCATTCGTCTGTCCAAAGAGACCTCATACAGCACCTTTTATAAGAGGGAAGGAGGAGAGGAAGAAGACAAGAGGGGCTTACCTCTCACAACATCTGCGGCACCTTGCACAAGAAGTTTCCAATTTTTTTTTCCAGCATTCGTCTGTCCAAAGAGACCTCATACAGCACCTTTTATAAAGGGATAGGGGGTCGGTCACCTAAGGGCTTCCAAAAGTGGCCCAACTCCTAGAGGCCCATGGGCTATACCAACAGAAGACCCAAAATAGAGGAAATGATAAATCACTAAACAAACCCAACTACTAATGGTCCCAAATAAAATATTTTACACATACTTGACCCACCCACAAGATACCTCAAGCCCACACAACAAGTGAGCCCAAAATTAATACAAAAGGCTAATACACTATGCTCCCGCATCAAGTTTACCTTTGGATATGTGGAAGTTGAGAGACAAGCCAAACGAGTCTGGTACAGAGGACATTATTGTCTGCCCATCGTCTAGAGGCCAGAAGGTTGTAGTTCAATAAATCGTTTTCAAGTCTTTTGCTGCTTAGGGTTGACCTTGATAATTACTAGTCAGCATTGTCTTAACTCTTACCCGTTGGGTAGCATTTAAGTTCACTTGTTGGGTGAGACGCATCCAGCACTGTTAGGCGACGAGTCGACAAGTAATGGGTAGATTTTGGCAACCCCTTCTAATAGGCGACCTGGAGTAGATAGATAAAGGAACATTGACATGCTTGCCTCCCATTTTCCGAATCCGGTAAGATGGGAATGAGAAATACCAATCCTATGGTGTCGAAAGAAAAAAAAAAGGAGAAATACCAATCCTAGATATAAAATGTTTCTCGGAAGTCTAAGAGGCAAGCTCATGATGAGTTATTTATAAATCCGTTTGAATTGTGCAGTTTATTCATAGGTTGGGAGGGTGTGGTTGAGGAGGGATTTTACAGCGCAGGAGGATGGAGTTCTGCGTGCATGAGGATGGAGTTTTGCAGGATTGGGTTTTTTGAGTTGCATTAATCGCTACTTGTATAAAGTCTTGGAACTGGTAGATGAAGGTGAGGAGATTTTTTGAACACCATTAAAAAGGCTAGTCATCATGTTCTTCGACTGTACGTGTGCTTTATTCACGCTGTGTTCCGGGCCGCTTCCCATGGGCAAAGGACCTATGACAGCTAGAAGACTGCTTCAAGGTGTCATCCATGTTCGTTCTTTGTGGAGGTTTCCCCTTTGGGTGTCAACTCCGTCTCCTCCGGATGAAAGATAATGCCGGCATCGTACAAAAAAGATGAAATTTCTTTAAAGCATAAGAATCTATAGATTCCCATGTTTGGTAACTGTTCTAATTCGCTTATTAGCATGTGGGAACATGTCAACGTGTCAATTCGTTAATATCAATCAATACATGTTACGAGCTGCTTTCATTGCAGGTTTGCCAAGTCATGTGATTGGATTTTTCTCGGGATGAAGTGATTTACCAGCCGGTTCAGCAAGACGAGTGCTTAAGATCAACTTGCATATCCGGCCACAGGTGTTTAAACCAAAAAAAGAGACGAATGTGGATTATAACATCTCAAGATTGCTTATGTGGGGAATAAAGAGAAATACATTTGGTTATCAAATTGGTCTTATATGAATAAAGGGAAAGAAATTTTATTTGGTTTTGGTAAACAGGTACAGTAGGAAATAGAAATGACAAAAGCAGCTGTTGTTTTAATAGAGAAATAATTCAACTTTTTTGTCAGGTTATGTATGTCCCGACGGTAAAAATCAAGACGATAAATAGTTAAATAAATAATATAGAGCAAGAAATAGATATCAAACCATTCCACAAATTAGAATAATGCCAAATGAATCAATTTTATTGATAACTCCAATAATTCACTGTTACAATCACTAATGCAGAGCTATAACTATGGACACATAGTACTTTATTCAAATAAAAATAACTACTAACTATCTAACTATCTACTAAGATGATTGGTTGACGAAATGTTAGGTCACTCCTGCACTTGCTCATCCCCATCCTCGTGCTTTTGGTAGTCTCCATCAACTCACTTGAAACACAAATAACAGATAGTGCAAGATGAGCGATAATACTCAGTAGAAATTAATATATCGTAATAGACACGCTTTAAGTGATAATGTCTTGTAAAGTAGGATAATTAGAGAGAATAATTAAGTATAGTCAAGAGAGAAATAACGCACGATAGCAAGAGAACAATAGTACTTTTCACAAGAAAATAGCACAACTAGCACGATAAAGATTGGCCATATAACGGAAAAGCACGTTGCATGATAGTGCCACTAGTCACGTTAGCACGTTGGTTGATTTTC
Organism: Colocasia esculenta; assembly: GCA_014218235.1. NCBI lineage: Eukaryota > Viridiplantae > Streptophyta > Magnoliopsida > Alismatales > Araceae > Colocasia > Colocasia esculenta. Next base: position 69,786,515 of record CM024759.1, on the reverse strand, counting down.
TTTTCAACCGAGAGAACATAGTACTTTGATTGATTGTCATAGATTAATCTTGATAGTATAGTACTTGGATGTTATGCCATACACCATGATCATTGAACTTTCATGGACACTAGCACTTTTTCGGTGTCACCTCCCAGGACCAGATCGAGCCCCTTAAATGTTACCTGACATTGATCATGTTTTTATCTTAGACAATCAATAGATGGCCAAATAGAGTACCAAGAATAGATGAGAGTAATTGAGGAATAGATGAGAGTATAGAGATAACATGAATAGATGAGAAAATAAGAAATAGATGAGGACTATAGGTCAATTCACGTAAAAACAACGATAAACAAGCGATAGTAGCAGTTGCATAGCACGCAGGATTATGTTCTGGCATTCTGGTAGAAGTCATTAACCGCCCACTGGCCGTGCTATACACATAGTCCAGAGGTTCGGCGTGATCTCATGGTAAGAGAGAGCAATCTAAGGCTGTTGGATCATCCTGATCCCTAAGGGTAAAATGGGTATTGATGGTACAACCTGCTCGTCGCCAATAGACGTCCGCCAAAGCCATAAATCTTATGAAGCCTAAAAAAGAGTTCCTGATCCAGTCAGGAGTACTCCCAATGGGAGGTCATCCAAGCCAACATAAAGTGTGTATAGAAAACGTTGTCCGTCTTGCCTTGAGTGCTCGAGGCAGAGGGATGTGATAACGATATTAAATTGAACGAATAAAATGAGACAAGTCTTTTTAAAATAATAGGAAATTTACATAAATAATTACACTTAATTACCAGATATATTATTGAGTAATTTCAGTAAGTTCTCATGGCAAAACTTTACGTTTAGTGTGTGCATGTGAGAGAGAATCAATGATAGAATATGAGAGTTGTGCACACATATTTTACTTAATAAAATCATGTGAATATTATCAAAAATACATTAACATGTCGTTACTGTTCATAACAGTACATTACATGGGTTAAACCATGATTATAGAGCATGATTAACAAGTTTTACATGAAATTAAGGTTTATGGAACCCACCGTGAATCGCGACGTAGGTACCTAGCGCATTCAATTGTGACGGGGTGACCTGTCACGACCAGGCAACGGTACATAAACGTGACGTCATGGTCTTTCGTGTTAAGGGCAATCGAAATAGGACGGGAAGACGCGACGCATAGCCGTCACGTTAATGTTGCGACGCACGCCTTTGTTGCGACTAGGCTGAGAACGCGACCAGTCGGGCCGTCATGTTCTTAGAGGTTCTGGCCGAGCAAAAGGTGAATTGGGTCACATTGGGTTGCGGTCCGTCTCCTCTAAGGGCTTGACACTGGGCTCTTTAAAAATTCATATAAAATCATATACTTAATGAAAAATCATGACAATCAGTTTTAAACAAAACTAGACTTGCAGAGGCATCACAGTAAAAAGTATTAGATTTCTATCATGGTAAGAGCATCTATTAATAGGTTCTTCACGATGAACCAAAATCTGACACTGTGGTGATGAATGATTAATTCGAACAAGGTACTTGATAGAATCCGGAAAAACATGTCATTAGATCCCTGACTTCATGTAGCATGTACAATCAAAGTTTCATAGCATGAGATCAATCATAGCCAGGGAATTAAGTTGAACATGTGGGATCGGTCACATGTTCTGAACAAAACTTTGAGTATGAAATACTCATAACGACATGCTGGAAATTAAGGGAAACCTGAACTGATGAATGGACTTAGGGTCGAAATTATGTATGATTGACTGTCAGGGTCAATTAAATTGTTTTTGCTTGAGAAGCTCCCCTTTCCAAGCCTCCTCCTCCTTGATCTCTTCGTCCAAATGCTTCTCTTCCTCGTCCTCCAAGCTCCAGAAAATCAATAGGTCAGCTAGGGACGAAAGAGATGTGTATTTGCATGTTTAGAGTTTCCAAATTCCAGTACTCTTTCCCTTCCTCCAACTCCGAATTTCTCATAATTATCTCACTTTTTCTTGGATTTATCCTTCCAAATGGCTTGGGATGGACTCTAAATCCGTGTCCAACTAGTTACGATAGGGTTAGGACTCCTTTTAGGATATTTATGAGCCAAAATAGTGATTATCTTGTCCCTTTTTAATTTATTAATAATTTAGTCATGAATTTATGCTTAATTGTGGCTCATTAACTCTTATATGAACCATTAGGAAAGCCCATCACTTATTTTGCTTAATGAGTTTCAATTTTATAATAAAATTTTTAATTTAAATTTATTTTTCTCAATTTAAAATTGAGAATTTGGTCCCCAAATTTATATGATCATAAGAGGAAGAATGACTTCCCGAATAGATCCAGATAGTTTCGTCTCATCGTCGCTTCTGGTTTCCACGTGGCTTCTTCTACTCCATGGTTGTTCCAGAGTATCTTAACCATGGATATAGGTCAATTTCGTAGTTGTTGGATCTTCATGTCTAGTATCCTAACTGGCTTCTCTTCATAAGTCATATTCTTGTGCAGGATTATATCGTCGTAGCGTATCACATGAGATGGGTCGTACACATACTTCCTCAGCATAGACACGTGGAATACATTGTGTATGGTAGAGTATTGAGGAGGTAATGCCAGACGATAAGCCACTTCACCGACTCTCTCAAGTACTTCAAAAGGACCAATGAACCTTGGTCTTAACTTGCCTTTGACTCCAAATCTTGGAAATCCTCTGGTTGGAAGCACTTTGAGTAGTACATGATCTCCAAATGAAACTCTAAGTCTCTTCTTCTTTTATTTGCATAGCTCTTTTGCCTGGATTGGGCTATTTTGATTTTATCTCTGATGAGTTGAATGTCTCTGCTAGTACTTTGCACTAGGTCCTAACCATTGTTGTTCACCAACCTCATTCTAGCATACAAGTGATCTACAACTTCTTCCATACAGTGCTTCATAAGGTGTCATCTTAAACTTGCTTGGTAGCTATTGTTGTATGCAAACTGCATCAGTGATAGTTGCTCATTCCAATATCCTTCGAAGTCTATAGTACAAGCCCTCAGCATGTCTTTTACAATCTGAGTTGTCCTCTCTGTCTGCCCATCAGTCTTTGGATAAAGTAATACTAAAGTTGAATTTAGTATCGAGTGCAGCTTGAAGTCCTTTCAAAATGAGGTAAATCTTTGGTCACGATCGGAGACGATAGATATAAGAACTCCATGTAGTCTCACAACCTCCTTTACGTACAATGCGACTAACACGTTCACACTCCAGGTACTCTTGATTGCTAAGAAATGTGTGGATTTGGTTAGTCGGTCTACTATGACCCAAATAGCATCGAGTCCACCACGAGGTCGGGGTAAACCCATGATGAAGTCCATGCCAATATTTTTCCACTTCCATTCTGGTATGTCCAGGGGTTTGAGTACACCCGCGGGATGCCGGTGCGCCGCCTTGACTTGTTGATATGTGAGGCAGTGCACGACATGCTCAGCAACCTCATGCTTCGTGTTAGGCCACCAGAATGTCCTTTTCATGTCTTGGTACATCTTGGTTGCACCAGGGTGGATAGTATATTTGGTCTTGTGAGCTTCATCCATCAGCTTCTTTTTCAATTCTTCATTGTTAGGCACACAGGTTCTGCCATGAAATAGCAATCTCCCATCTTCAATAATGGAGAAATCTGGCCTATTTGCTATAATTTCTTTGATACGGATCAAGAATGGGTCATTTGCTTGTTGATATCTGATATTTCGACAAAAAATGTCGGGTTGTACCCTGAGGTTAGCTACCAGCACTTGGTCGTTCCTTTGTTCAATATTGATGTCTAGTCTGGCGAACTGTTCCAGTAATTGCATCTCGCCCATAACTAAACAAGATGAGGATGCCATAAGCTTCCTACTAAGTTCATCAGCTACAACATTTCCCTTACCTAGGTGGTATGAATGTTGAAGTCGAAGTCCTTAAGATACTCCAACCATTTCTGTCTCATGTTGAGCTCCTTCTGAGAGAATAGATACTTTAGACTTTTATGATCTGAGTAAACAATGAATTGTTCTCCATAGGTTTAGTTGGACTCCACAGTTCTTTTGTAAGTTTAGTGGAGCGGCGCTGGACCTTTCGTCCGTGGCTGCGAGACTGAGAGGTAGTCCTGTGTTGTTTGTCCGGGTCAGTAACTGGTGTCGCGAACCAGTTGACGTGGCTCGAGTGTGACGTTTCTCTACAGTGTAGCTCATACACCTGTTTGGTTTTGCTGTTTATTTATTCACGCTAATTCCTGTTAAACAGCAAAAGGTAAGTGGTACTTACAGTTTTATATCCTGCTAGATACTATTATAAATTTCTAGGTAGCAGTTCCAACCCAGTTCAGTCCAACACTAAATAACCCAACCCAATCCAACCCAAATTTAATGGATCAAAGTAAAAAAACTCATGAACCCTATTGGGGTCTGTTTCAGCCCATCAAACTAATATGTAGATAATTCACTATTTTAATTTAAGCATATTTAATTTAGAGAGAACTGTTGGTGTGGTGGTGACCGATTTCTTTATTTAAGCATATTTTTAATACATGTGTAGTATGGTGGTTATTGATAGGTTTATTGTGGATGATGTCTCTTAGCCCAATGGGCCAACCCGAGTCCAATCATCAAGTGATGGGTTTGACAAATGGGTTAAAAGAGATCTATGGCTATCATATTTTACTCAAATTGAGTCTGGAGTGGACTGCTTATTGGACTTCAAATTAACCCAGCCCATTGACACCCCTAAGTAGTATCTCAGGTGGAACAAGTGGAACAAATCGATGAAATTCTTTCTATTTTATTTAAAATAATGACATATATTCTATTTTGATAATCGTTTGTTCCACATTAAAACTTATTTTGTTCCACTTAGGATGCCATTTTCGCTTCATAAGTGAACAAATAGCATCGCAAGTGAAATAAATAAGTATCAATGTGGAACACCAGTATCGTAAGTGGAACAAATAACGTTGGGTTCCACTTAAAATGCCAATTACTATACCATCTTTGGATATGACATGACCTAAAAATGAAACTTCTTCGAGCCAGAATTCATACTTGCTCAAATCTGCATGGAACTTGTTGTCACGCAAGATCTGCAGGGTGATCCTCAGATGCTCCTCATGCTCTTCTTTAGTCTTGGAAATATATATGAATATCATCAGTAAACACCACGATGAATTTGGTGAGGTATCGCTGATAGATGTTGTTCATCAATTGCATGAAAGCTGCAGGAGCATTGGTTAGACCAAAAAGTATAATTACAAATTCATAATATCTATACCTGCTCCTGAAAGTTGTCTTATAAATATTTGCATCCTTAATTCTCATCTGATGATATTCAGACCTAAGGTTAATCTTAGAGAAATATTTAGCTCCAGATATTTGATCAAATAATTCATTGACGTGAGGCAGAGGGTATTTGTTCTTAATGGTCAGCTGGTTCAACTGCTTGTAGTTAATGCATAATCTCGTGGATCCGTCCTTCTTGACAAATAGAACGGATGCTCCCCATGGAGAAATACTTGGTCTAATGAAGTCTTTCTCCAACAACTCCATCAATTGCTCTTTTAGTTCCTTCAACTCGGCAGGAGACATTCTATAGGGTTGACATGATACCGATGCAGCTCCAGGGATCAGATCAATAGAGAAATTCACATCTCGTTCAGGTGGAATGTCTGGTAGCTCTTCGAGGAAAATGTCGGAGTAGTCTTGCACTATGTGTATGTTTGCTACCTCGAGTACTTTCTTTTTAACTACCATAGCACAAGAAAGTCACACATCCCTTCCTGATTATTCCTTGTGCATGAATGACATAGACTAGAGACAAGTGCCTCTTGTGTCTAAGTCCTATGAAGGATAGCTTAGGGAATTCACTAAATATAATCTTCCCTCTTCTACAATCGACACTAGCTCCATAGGTGGATAGCTAATTGGCTCTTAATATTACATCATAGCCTTCCATAGGCATACATACTAGGTCGGCTCTTAGATTGAGTTCTCCAATCATTACATCAGCAAATGGATAATTTTTGTTCAGTTTGGATTTCTCTCCCAGGGGTGTTGTGACAGGAAATTCAAAACCCATAGATACATGTTTAATATTCAGAGTATCATCAAAGTTTTGAGATATGAACGAATGTGTAGCGCCAATATCAAACAAAACAAATGCTGATTGAGAAAAGACTTGTAATGTACCTTCCACTACTCCACCCTCTTCGGTGGTCCTCAATTTCTTGCAACGCTTGGAGTCTACCGTGCTTCTTCTGCCCTCCCAGACATTTGTCATTCTCCTTTAGCATAGGACAGTCGGGAATGCGATGCTCGCGACTCCTACAGTGCAAGCACGCACCTGCCTTCCTCCTGCATTCTTCCACAGTGTGACCTGGCTTGTCACAATGCTTACACTTGGGCTTGTTTGGGGCAGAGGGGGTAAAGATATTGGGCTTCTTCTCTTGGCTTGGCCCGTTGGTAATGCTTAACGGCCGCTTCTTACAGTTGGTTGGTCTGCTTGCAGAACTAGACGCTTGCTCCTTCTTGACTATTCTACCCTTGATGCGATGTATGAGATCGGTCGCATCCTCCAACAACTGAGCCTTCTTAACCATATCGGCATAAGTCTGGATGTCAAGTGGTGCAAGTTGAGTGATGTACGAAGGCTTGAGCTCATTAAGGAACCGCCTAGCCTTCATTTTCTCAGTGCTGACAAGGTGATTGACATATCGTGCTAATCGGGAGAATTGAGCCTCATATTTGGCCACCGAGAGGTTCCTCTGCTTCAGTGCAGCGAATTCAGCAGCCTTCCTTTCCTAAACTTGTTCAAAGAAATATTTTGAGTTGCACTGCTCTTTGAACTCGTCCCATGTGAATTGCCCATCTGCCCGAGTGGCCTCTACAGATTCCCACCACGCACGGCGTCTCTTTCCAATTGGAAAGTAGCAAGCAATATTTATTACCATCCGCACATTGCATGACGCGGAAGATGCATTCAGTCTCCTTCAGCCAGTGTTCTACCTCGTCAGGATCAGTCATTCCACTAAACCGAGGAGGGTTCATGCTTCGAAAGTTTTTATGTAAGTCTCCAGCTCCCTGATTACCGCCTCCTTGGGAAGCTTGCAGTAGGGCTCGAGTCAGTTCCTGAATTTTCTATTGCATGTCTCGCAGTTCAGCACACTCCACTGCCATTGCTATAGTTCAATTCCCTTCAAAAGGAAATGATAGTTAATAGGTTATAGTATCCTTAGTTTGTGCACGTGTGTACTTAATTTTTTAACTAGTTACCCATGGTTCTACCCATATCTTACATATGTAGGATAATTGACTTTAGTCGAGGTAGGTCATCCTAGACTTAAGAACAACCTAGGCTTCACAAATTTGTAATGCCCCGACGCGGAAAATCAGAGCGATAAATAGTTAAATAAATAGTATAGAACGAGAAATAGACATTAAACCATTCCACAAATTGGAATAATGCCAAATGAACCAACTTTATTGATAACTCCAATAATTCACTGTTACAATCACTAATGCAAAGCCATAACTATGGGCCCAGAGTACTTTATTCAAATAAAAATAACTACTAATTATCTATCTACTAAGATGATTGGTTGACGAAATGTAAGGTCACTCCTGCACTTGTCCCCATCCTCGTACGTGTGGTAGTCTCCATCAGATTTACCTGAAACACAAATAACAGATAGCGCAAGATGAGCGATAACGCTCAGTAGAACTTAATATCTCGTAAAACAGACATGTTTTTAAGTGATTAATGTCTTGCAAAGTAGGATAACTAGAGAGAACGATCAAGTATAGTCAAGAGAGAATAGCGTATGATAGTAAGAAAACAATAGTACTTTTCACAAGAAAATATCACAACTAGCACGATAAAGATTGACCATATAACGAGATAGCACGTAAAATTGCATGATAGTGCACTAGTCACGATAGCACGTTGGTTGATCTTCTTTTTAACCGAGAGAACATAGTACTTTGATTGATTGTCAAAGATTAATCTTGATAGTATAGTACTTGGATGTTATGCCATACACCCTGATCATTGAACTCATATGGGCACTAGCACTTTTCGGGCGCACCTCCCAGGACCAGATCGAGCCCCTTAAATGTTGTCTGGCATTTATCATGCTTTTATCTTAGACAATCAATAGATGGCCAAATAGAGTACCAAGAATAGATGAGAGTAATTGAGGAATCGATGAGAGTATAGAGAGAACGTGAATAAATGAGAAAATAAGGAATAGATGAGAACTATAGGTCAATTCACGTAAAAATAACAATAAACAAGCGATAGTAGCAGTTGCACAGGACGCAGGATTATGTTCTGGCAGTCTAGTAGAAGTCACTAACCGCCCACTGGCCATGCTACACACATAGTCCAGAGGTCCGGTGTGATCTCATGGTAAGAGAGAGCAATCTAAGGCCGTTGGATCATGTTGATCCCTAAGGATAAAATGGGTATTGATGGTACAACCTGTTCGTCGGCAATGGACGTCCGCCAAAGCCAAGGAGTCTTATGGAGGCCTCGAAAAGGAGTTCATGGTCCAGTCAGGAGTATTCTAAATGGAGAGGTTGTCCAAGCCAAGATATAGTATGTATAGAAACGTTTGTCCGTCTTGCCTTGAGTGCTCGAGGTAGAGGGACACGATAATGGTATTAAATCGAACGAATAAAACAAAGACAAGTCCTTTTAAAATAATAGGAAAATTTACCTGAATAATTACACTTAATTATCAGATACATTACTGAGTAATTTCAGTAAGGTCTCATGGCAAAAATTCACGTTTGGTGTGTGCATGAGAGAGAGAATCAATGATAGCATATGAGAGTTGTGCACACATGTGGAAATGGATTTGTGATCCATCATGATAATTTCCATTTAATTTATGTTTATCATGTTCTTATGTGTACATAGTTGGATATTGTAAATTCAAGTCTCGTCTAGTGCTAAGCAAGCCACAAAGACGAACGATAAATCTGCAATCGCAGAGCGCAGGCGTGCTAGTCACGTAAGTGACAACATGTTCTACCTCCGAGAGTCGAAGGGCTTTAAGTCTCTTTGCGCGCTGTTTGACTTCATCAAACAAAAATGGGCATCAGGTCTTGACCAATATCCCGCTATTGCCTAAGCACGATGACGTTAATTACATCTCTCTAAGAGAGAAAACTCTTGATTAATCACCAGAATAAAAGGCCTCGTGGCTGGAAAAGACACACCCAATGAAGAACATAAAAGAACACAATATCTGTTTGACAGCGATCATTTTTATTATGGTCAACATTATCATATTGCTTGCTCCTAGTGCTATCATTATATATTCTCCTCTCTTTTTTTTAACATTATTTTATGATGTAATGAGTGGCGCAGAGGAGAGGGTTGCTGGTTCACTTTGGGATGAGTGTGGAAAAGTGAGTCGGCACGGATGAAGGGTGTCGTTTCACTTGAAAAGGAATGGATCGACAGGGGGGGGTTTCGTGTCATTTCTCTTGGTTAGGTATGGAGGGAGGTGAATCGGCAGGGGTGAAGTGTGTCGCTTCACCTGAAGAGGAATGGATCAGTAGGGGGTTTCCATGCCATTTTTCTTGGTTAGGTATGAATTGGGAGGTGAATCAGTAGGGGAGAAGTGTGCCGTTTCACCTGAAGAAAAATAGATCGACAGGGGGGTTTCCGTGTCGTTTCTCTTGGTTGGGTATGAAGGGAGGTGAATTGGCAGGGGTGAAGTGTATCATTTCACCTAAGAAGAATGGATCAATAGGGAGTTTTGTGCCGTTTCTCTTGGTTGGATATGAAGGGAGGTGAATCGGCAGGGGTGAAGTGTGCCATTTCACCTGAAGAGGAATGGATCGGCAGGGGGTCTCAGAGCCTGCCGATTCAGTTGAAATGGCACCAACTTGGTCAAGTAAAGATAATTTGTCTATTCATATTATTATTATTATTTTTGTCAACACATTGGTGTTCCAAAGAGGTTGCCCATTGCCATCAACCCTCATCATGATTTTATGTCCATTGCTATCGGCACGAGTACAGAACTCTGCCATTAACCCACATGGTCACATGAAACGACATGGGTACGAGACCCTGCCGTTAACCCACATGGTCACCTGAAACGGCACAGGTACGAGACCCTGCCATTAACCCACATGGTCACCTAAAATGGCACGGGTACAAGATCCTGCCGTTAACCCACATGGTCACTTGAAATGGCACATGTACAACTCTATCAGATCAAATCAAAATGTTCACATATGCCGACTCACTTTCACGAAAAAAAATTGGCAGCACCTCCCCTCTATACGAGGATGTAGGAGGGTCATGATCACTGTCCACCAAGAATGGAGACAACACCAACTTTAGGGTGCGCTGCACCATGAAAGGATGGTATCTGGCATCAATCATGAGGCATGCCTATAAAGGAGTTGATGGAATCCAGAACCACAAGACATAACACTTCGAATAAAACATTACCCGGAAACATGAACATAGTAAAAAGAAAAGAGTTGTTGTGAGAGGTTCTAACAATGCCAGTGTAGAGATGGGAAGCCTCTTACTGGGCATTGTTACTTCATCTCATCATCCATTGTTCTATATTTCGAACTGAACATGGAAGAGTCCAGGTGGAATAAGAACAATGAGAAAAAGATGGGGAGTTTAAAACCCAAACCAACAACTCAGGTGGTAGAGGATGAGGGAAGGGAAAGAAAGGGCATCTGCTTACGGCACCATGGGTATGCAGAGACTTCAAGAGATGCTCTCCTAGTGAGCACAAAGATGAACCCCAAGAAGAAGTTAGAAATGGTACACATCCATAGTGAGGAAGAAAAGGAAGAGAGACCATGAAAGAGAATGGACGGTAAGTAACTTCATGTATTCATATGCACATGCTCACGGGTACACACCCAATGAGTAATATAAAGCATTCATGCTACAGAAGATAACAGGAAACAAGCATAAAAAACTCATCAATGGGGAAAGGGGGATTCTGCTACAGAGCTCTCATTACTGCACTCACCCTCTCCCTCCTTCCCATGCTCTCCCAGACACAAGAAGAAAAGAAAAGCTAAAGAACCCTCACTCCTTGGTCTCTCCCTTCAGATCTCTCGGGAAACTTGAGCCGCAAGCCTGCTTTAGCCTTCTGTAAAACCTCCTCTCCTCTCCTCGGTCTGGGACCGGGGCTCTCTTTAAATAGTCGTAGATGTGAGAAGGCGGGGAGGCCTCTTCTTTGAACCGGAGGAGTGCACTTGGGCCGTCGTTTCTAATGGATCTCGTATGATAACAGTAGGGTACATTCACGCCGTTTTTCTTGGGCCTCATGTTGATACGGCGGGGTGTACTTGGGCCGCCATTTCTCGTGAGTCTCATGGTGATATGACGGGGTGTACCTGGGCCACCGTTTCTATTGGGTTTCATAGTGATACGGCGGGGTATACCTGGGCCGCCGTTTCTATTGGGTCTCATAGTGATATGGCAGGGTGTACCTGGGCCGCCGTTTCTATTGGGTCTCATAGTGATACGACGGGGTGTACCTAGCCGCCGTTTCTTTTGGGTCTCATGTTGATAACGGTAGGGTACATCCACGCCGTTTCTCTTGGGTCTCATGTTGATACGGCAGGGTGTACCGGGCCCGCCGTTTCTCTTGTGTTTCATGTTGATACGGCGGGGTGTACTTAGGCCACCATTTATGTTGATACGGCGAGGTGTACTTGGGCCACCGTTTATGTTGATATAGCGGGGTGTACCTAGGCCACCTTTTATGTTGATACGGCGGGGTGTACCTGGGCTGCCGTTTTTCTCTTGGGTCTCATGTTGATAACGATAGGGTACATCCACGCCGTTTCTTTTGAGTCTCATGTTGAGTGCGTCTACACCCATCAGTGGTGCGTCGGCGCATACTAAGTTTCCTTAAGTTCTGAGTGTGGTCTAGTAAAAGTGCACGAATCTTGTATCTTGCATCGACCCAGTCCCAATTTCGACCAGGTGTGGTCTTGGCTATGTAGCAGGTTGACTTACGCCCTTTGTTCATACTGGCTCAAAATGATCGTCCACAACACACATTTTAATTAATAAAATCATGTGAATATTATCAAAAATACATTAACATGTCGTTACTATTCATAACAGTGCATTACAGGGGTTAAACCATGATTGTTTAAATGAAAATCAGGGTTTCTGGAACCCACAGTGAATCGCGACGTAGGTACCCGTCTCATTCAAATCGTGACGGTTAAGGCTATCGTGTTCAAGGGATCCAGGTCAGGTCAGTTAACTGATGCACTGAATCGCGATGGGGTGACCTGTCGCGACCAGGCAATCGGTCCATAAACACGATGTCGGGGTCTGTCATGTTAAAGCCAATCGGAACAGGACGGGAAGAAGCAACGCAGTAGGCCGTCGCTTTAATGTCGCGACATGTGCCTGTGTTGCGACCAGGCTGAGAACGCGACCAGTCGGGCCGTCGCTGTCACGTCCTAATAAATGTCCATTTATCGGAAATGACAGAAAATAGACTAAGAAATGGAACTTAGATTATACAAACATCTCTCATTATTATACTGGAAGCTTTACATACTTAACACCCCTCAATACAATTCACAAGAGGAGTGAGAAAAGAAAACTTATTAACATCTCCAACTCTAACTTCAGTACTAGCAAGGTAATTTATTGGACTCCAAGGACTGGTTGTCTCGCTCAGCACACCCCCATTAAGAGCTAAGCTCTTCATGTTCACCTGAAATGGTAAGATTTAATGAGCTAACGAGTCTAGTAGAATTCACCCATTCTAGTCAAAAATGAGTAAGATAACTAAAGAGATGAGCAAGAAGCTTACTGGTAGCAACGTGGAATATCTAAGATGACTATATGATCGTGTCAATTAGATAACAATTATAGAACAAGAGTACTGAATCAAACTTGCATAGGTAAGAATTCTGGCTCAAGTACATGTTCAACTCATTGATAAAATAAGGTGATGACCAATCAAGCACGTATGATGCAATGCCAAACATCTAAGAAATCCTTTATCGTTCCGCACGACCATTAAACGAATTCGGGTGTTCCTCGCGGGACTGGATCAGCCCTATTGCATAGGCATTTTATCTCAATTGAGTCTAAAGACCCAAAATTGTCATCATAATTCATTTCTGTAACATATTCAAGTGGTACACAAGTATTTAAGATCTCACTAGTAACAAAGAGTTGGAAGTCAATGTCAATGACTTCAGAAGATTGTAGCTATGTAGGAATCAAGTATACTTGGGGTGTTCAAGAACATTCCATAATTGGATGTGAATGGAAATTGAATGGTTACTCTCAGTTTAAAGTAATTGGAATCTAAGAAAATGAGGGAAACAACTAGTTAGGTTAATACCAAAGTGTGTCACCTTTGGTTGGACATGAAACAAATTAGATTTAACACCACAGACAGGTGTATGTCCACAGCTAGAGAGTACCTGTCAACAACCACTATCCTTTCAGAACCAGATTTCTGGAATCTGGTCACTGTCTGTCGACAGGCCAAGGGTAGCTGTCGATAGATGAGGGCCATCTGTCGACAGATGAAGACTGTCTGTCGACAACTACTAGTGTTTCAGCATTTCTGGGTTTTGGAAGCTTGAGGCCTGTCGACAGATGGGTTCTATCTGTTGACAGTCGCAGACTAAACTTCCAGAAATGGTTTTCACAACATCTCAGAAGACTCTTCTAAGTGTTCCTATGATTCCAAACATGGTTAACAACATCTAAAGGGCCTCATTCACACTTCTAAACACCACTTACATGAAGGAAACAAATAGGACAGTAAGAGTGCAAGCTTTACACATGGGTGGCATGAAGCTTATGAAAGGATGATTTCTGGAATTTCAACTCTTCTAAACAACATTTCCTTGCATCGAGTAGGAAGTTTTCCACAAGTTTACTTGGACATGACATAATTATTATCTAAAACATGATTACAATGGATAGAAAAGCATTCCTACGGATGTTTACAGAACTCAAGTCTAAGTATGAACATGGTAAACACTTGAACATGAAGTTCTTAACAAGGGAGGGAGACAAGAAGGAAGACAAGAAGGAGAGAATCCTACTTGTTACTGGAAAACTTTGAAGATCTTTCACATCTCCTCCACGAAGGAACCAGCAGCAGGAAGAAGGAAGCAGAAAGAGTTGAAGAAGAAGCAGCTATGGCAGGTGCAATTGTAGGAGTAGCAGCAACATCAGCTAAAGCTTGTCACGCCCTGCCAATTTAGCAGTGGAATAAATCGGGGGGATGTGAGCAAAGTGTAAGGTAACGTAAATTGCGCATACAATCGCAAATATCAGAGCAACTAATGAACAATAATTTTAATAAACTCTTCATTTTATTGATAAATCACCTAAACTATTACAACAACTAATTCTGAGCCAAAACTTAGGGCTCAATAACATCATTACATTGGAAAGAATAACTAAGCAATATCTAACTAAATTCTATAATACTAAGGTCACTCCATCAGTATGACTCCAGGTCGCTCATCACTCTAGTCCATCCCCATTGGTATGTGTAAGGTCATCACCCGACTTACCTGAAACATATTCAACAATAGCGCAGGGTGAGCGATAACACTCAGTAGGACTTAATATCTCATATAAACAGGTATGCTTTAAGTGATTAATGTCTTATGAGGCAGGATAACTAGAGAGTACAGTCATGTAGAGTAAAGTAATGATGGCAAGAGAATGATAACACTAGTACATGGAAAATAGCACAACAAGTATGATAATAGATTGGCCATGTAATGATATAGCACGTAAAGTTGCACAACGGTGCACTAGTAACGATAGCATGTAACGATTGGTCGATCATTTTACCAACCGAGAGAATATAGTATAGTGATTGATTGATTGTCATAGATTAAATTTTTGATAGTTTTTAAATGATGCTGAGTGCATGCCGTACACACCCTGATCATGTTACCCTCGCGAGGAAATGACACTCTTCGGGCGCTCTCCCCAGGACCAGATCGGGCCCTATTGCACTGTCATACTTATATTTGTTATCTTAGACAATCAATTGTATGGCCAAATAGAATACCAAGAATAGATGAGAATAGTAGACGAATAGACGAGAGTGTAGAGAGAAAGTGAACATATGAGAATAAAGAGATAGTAGATGAGAATAGGGACCTATTCGTAAAATAACGTTAAACAATCGATAGTAACGGTTACACATCACTAGGTCGTGTGCCGGCAGTCTGGTAGAAGTCACATCCGCCCATTAGCAATGCTATGAACACAGGCCAGATGGTCCGGCGTGATCCTAAGGTAAGAGAGAACACACTAAGGCTGTTTGGATCGTACTAATCCCTAAGGTGTAAAGGGTTTTAAGGGTACAACTAGCTCGTCGGCAATGGACGTGCGCCAAAGCCAAGGAGACTTACGTAGGCCTTGACAAGGAGTCCCTGGTCTAGTCAGGAGTATTCCAAATGAGAGGTGGTCCAAGCTAAGAAAAAAAAGTGTGTAAAAACAAGTGTCCGTCATGCCTCGAGTGCTCGAAGGCAGAGGGAAGCGATAACGGTGTACAAATCACGCGAATAAAACGAAGATAAGTGTCATTTAAATAATTGGGAATTTAAGTGAAATAATTACACTTAATTACCAGATATATTATTGAGTAATTTAATAAGGTCAAATGACAATTATCAATGTTTAGTGTGTGCGAGTGTAAAGAAATCATGAGAGCAGGTATAATCGTGCATTTGACTTTTAATTAATTGAATTTATGTAATTATTACAAAATATTAATGTTCAGATCAATACTATGCATAACATTGCTTAATTAAGTTTAAACAAGGGTCAAATGGTGTAAATAGCAGGGGTATAAGAGCAAATAAGGGTTTCTGGCGACATTTTGAAATCACGACGGGGGTCCCCGTCGCGTTTCATGTTGTGACAAAGCGGCCGGTCGTGTCCTGCCTGAACCGGGCCGGTCGGGTGAACCGGGAGGGAACCGCGACGACGCGGGCCGTTGCATTTATGACGTGATGGACCGACCGGTCGCGACCCTTATGAGATCGCGACGGGTCGGGCCGTTGCGATTTCAGAAGGGCGGCCCGACCCAGAAAAGGGGTTCAACCCTTTTTCAGGTTGGGTCCATCCTTCCATGCATGATACATGCCACTTCTAAAATCAATATAAAATCGCACGAAGGTTCAAAAATTATGAAACTAATTTTAAATGAAAGTAGACATGTAGATCTATCACAAGCATGAGTAATTAGAAAATAGATAAGGTTTGAGCATGCTTTAATTAGGTTACATTTCGGTGACCTAAAACATGCACAGTCATGGAAAATAATTTAGTTAGCAAAGGATGTATGATGGACATTGGGGGAAATAGGGGCATTTGAAGCCTAACATCATGTAGTATTTACGAGAATATTCGCATGGCTTGGGATCAAGTACATGCATGGATTGAAAGCAATCATGAAGGTTCAGGTACATGATGATGACAGAGTTTAGGGCATTTAATACTCCCTCATGGAACAACGAAAATTAGGGAAGTCATGTATGGGCTACCTATGGCCGAAGTTATGTGATTTTTGCTTGAGAGATTGCCTACCTTTTTGCGCTGTAAAGATTCCTAGGGTTGAAAAACGAAGAAGATGGAGCTCCCCCTTGTTCCTAGCCTCTTTCTCCTTGCTCCTTAGGTCCAATAGCTCCTTCTCCTCGTGCTCCCAGCTTCAGCAAGTGTCTAGGGGTTGGTAGAGATGAATTGGGAGTGTTTTGTATGCCCAATGTCTCATAATCACCTTAGAACTCTCTCTTCTCATCAAACTCCGAATTATCCATATTTATCACCTTAATTCTAGTTTTTATCTGCTTAATTGGATTAGGAAGAGCCCCAATTTCGTAGGTAAAGGGTTTGGGTAAGTCTAGGGCTCCTTTTTGGGATAGATATGTGTTATTTAATATTTATCTTAACCCTTTACTATTTATTACTATTTTTATTGTGAATTTTACTTAATTACCTCCCATCCCAAGATGGACTCTTCATAATGGGGCCCACTAAGTCATGTTTGGCCATTAGCATGACCCATTCCTAATTTACCTTAATGGGTTTAGTTTAATTCTATTTATTCACCTTTATTCTAATTTAAATCTATTTATCATATTTATTCAATTAATTTCTTATCACAATATTTCTAACCATTATCCATTATTGGGCTTTTGCTTTTGGCCCAATACTTAAGTATGGTTCAATTGTACAACCCATATACTTAATTTACTTAATGAGTTTTAATTATCTTTTTATTAGAGAGTTTATTCATGGGCTAAAATTGTCCATTAGTCCATTTCTCACACTACAAGAAAAAGTGGATATATCGACCGACTTTGCGACCGAATCTATCGGTCTCTATAGGAGACCGATTCTGCGACTGAATTAGGTTCGGTCGCAACAGCGGTCTCTGTTGCCCTATTTACGCCCACCCAACCTTTCCTTCCCTCACCTTCCCTCCCGTCGTTCCCTCCCCCCGACCAACCTTCCCTCCCGTCGCTGCCGGAGCTACTGAGGAGGTCGCCGCCGCGTGCAGCCGCCGTCGTCATCGTCGACTCCGGCCGCCACTGTCGCCACGAGGAGATTGCCATCGCCCACAGCCACTGTGGATGTCGCCGCCGCCGCCGTCGTACCCGTCGCCACTGCCGCTCCCCATCGCCGGTAAGTCTAGGTCTCACTCCCCCCACCCCCCCAACCGTCGCCGCGTCCCCTACCCCCGCCCCCTGCCCCCTTCCTCCTCCTCCCTCTCCCGCCGAGGAAACCACCCAGCCCCCTTTCTCCTCCCTCCCTCCCCCGCCGAGGCTCCTCCTCCCTCCCCCGCCGAGGAAACCCACCCAGCCCCCTTTCTCCTCCCTCTCTCCCCCGCTGAGGCTCCTCCTCCCTCCCTCCCCCGCTGAGGCTCTCTGGGTTGGCCAATTTCTATAGGGGCCAATCTTCTTCATCTATTTATAGTTTCATCTGTTTATAGTGATTAGGATCTATTGTCTCATCTGTTTATAGTTTCATCACCGAAATCAGCACCCACATGAGCTTCATCTATTTATCAGGTTATCTGAGCATTATTCAAAGTAATTGGTACTGAGCCATTGTATATCTTTTGTTGATATCCCCACTGTGAGTTGCATGTACAGGAGCATCTTTAGATAAGTCAAGAGGATTGTCAAATTTTTTTTTGTAAAATAAAAAGAAAGACAGAAATCAACAATTTCTTGACTGACTTTTTTTGAACTATTGACATGTATACAATTTTGCTGAACAGATGAGTTCCTTCTTCTATGATGGAGATGGAAACTTATAAGCATATTTTAGGTGGACAGCAGCAGTGGAGAATGGGGAAACCTGTCGTTGGCCACACAGTTGGCCCCTCCACTTTTTGCAGGGTCTACATAATTGTCCCATTATGGTTTAAAATTAAATAGATGGATTTAGATATTAGCAAAGCATATGTAGATTTTATTTGTTGTATTGGAAAGATATGCCCCTACCTATCACTGAGTTACCCAACATAATGAGAGTCTATATCTATCCAAATGGCCCTTACCTTTTGATCAATGTGCTGTCATTTTCTACCACAAGATGAATTTATTTTTTTAAAGGAAACTTACGGAATAGTACATGAAATTATACATATATATATGTCTTTTATCGGGCTTTGCTGGATGGGGACACTCGTGCGCCGGTGTCGTTGGGCCACTAGGAGGCCCACTGCTAACGTCCCTTCAAGTACCAAAAGTAAACACGTGCATCGGGACCACGTTGTCATCTGGGAGCTTTGTACATGTACATTATATGGAATATAAAGGTATAGAGTATAATATGCAATTTCACTAATATATATATGCAATAGATTTTAGGGGAATTATATGTAATTCTAAGAGCAGAAGTAAGAGATCTAATGGCATAAGGTTTATACTTTTAGATTAAATACTTGAACTGCATCCTAGTGAATCTTGATTGGTGATTGATGTGCTATTCATGTCCTGCTTATGACATCTGCTTAAAGAAAAGCAAAACTCTTTCTTGAATTCAACTTCTTTTTCTGATGACAGGTCCTTCTGGTGTTCTCCATCCTTGTTGGTGCTAGTGCGTGGGTGGATCTTCTGGTAAGTGCCTTGATATTTATAGTATATATTTCACAAATTCAGTCATAAATCATATTGATTAGTAGCAGATTTCAATGGTGCTATATTAATATTTAGTTAGATATGCACTTATGATAATGTTCTCCATCATGCATGTTACGCCATGCCATTGATTGCTCTTATGAATATGTTGAATGTTAAACAAAATCTATATTTTCATCGTCTACATGTATTGCCAATTTCACATGTTATTGGTGCTTTTGTAAATTTCCTTTCTAGCTTTGTTGTTGAATATGTTTTAGTTTTATTGTTGAATGGTCGTCAGCATAAAGTCAATCTTGCTTATTTTATGTGCTTGTTGATATGTATAGAGTTTTTAGAATACTTATTTTTGTGTTTTTAGAATGTGTTATTATCTTGTCAATATTTAATTAGTTGGGTGTTGTATGTGAGCTGAGATGCATGGGTGCAACCTAACATTGCACGCATCTTAGGAGAGCGTGTTAAGCCGTGTCAATCAACCTACCCGTTCAAGACTTTGGTATTGATGTGCACGTTCTCATTTTGAATGATGAGAACATGCATATCTAACTCAAAGTCTTGAATTGTCCCGTTTGGACAGTCTGTGAATATTTGATCGCACTTAGGTGGTTAATTACTATATGTGTTTATGTTGTTGTTAAAAAATTTTGGTTGCGTCTTCTCACTCCTCTCTGATATACCTTTATGATTTTGATTATTTTCTTAACCACTTACTAGTAAGTGTTTAAAAATTTTTTAATCAATAAATATTTTGTGGTATATCGGAGAGGTGTGGGGAGATGTTGCCGAATTTTTAGCAAATAACACAACACATATAGTAATTAATCGTGCGATCAAACCTTCACAGATGGGTTAAAAAGTGAAAAAAAATAGTATTTCCTTCCTATTTAAATGGCAGAGATGGACGATGTGAGGAAAGGGTTGGACTTTTTATTTTGTTAAACATGTTAAAGTTTTGTGTGTTTACATTTCATTCGCACAGGAAAAATGTCTGAGATCGTTCATGAATGTACCGTAGAGTAGTTGATTAGGTGGTGTCTGTGGAATTTAAAAATGGAGTTGAGAGATTCATTCAGTTTGCTTGAGAAATCCTATTGAAGTTGTAGATTGTGCGGGTCGTATCCGATGTCCTTGTGTAGTCTGTAAGAACTTGAAGTGGCTTACAACATGGGATGTACAACATCATTTATACAGAAAGGGATTTCTTAAAGATTATACAAACTGGAATGTCATGGTGAAACATTGTGGTCCTACGAGCCTGCCAATATTGGAAGTGGAAGTTCATATGTTGATATGGTCATAGATGTTGCTGGTCCAGGATTCAATATTCATGAGGAGCATGTACACAATGAAGAACCGCCAAATAAGACAACTGAAAGATTTTATCAGCTACTTAAGGATGCTGATGAGCCATTGTGGAATGGATGTCAAAATCACTCTCGACTGTCTGCGGTGTCACAATTATTGAACTTGGAATCTGAATTTCACATCAGTGAGATTTGTTTTGATCGTTTGTTGCTGATTATCAAAAGTATGTTGTCACAAGATGAGAAGTTGCCTGAAAATTTTATCATGCAAAGAAGATGGTCACTGACTTAGGGCTTGGATATGTATGTCCTAATCATTGCATGTTATATTATAATGAGGATAAAATAAGGTATCATGTTCCATATGTGGTCATGATAGATTCAAGCCTATGAAAGGGGACAATTCAAAGAAAAAAGATATACCATATATGTCATTGCAGTATTTTCCTCTCGCACCGAGATTGCAGAGAATGTATATGTCATCAAAGATCGCTCAACATAGAGATGGCATGCGGAAAGAGTACGTCGTCAACATAATGTAATCAGTCATCCTGCAGATGCCGAAGCTTGGAGTCACTTCAACCGTGCCACCCTACTTTCTCAAAAGAGTCGCGTAATGTAAAGCTGGGTTTATGTAGATGGTTCAATCCATTGGAGGTTCAGTGACTTCTTCTCTTGTTGGCCAGTTTTCGTGACACCATACAACTTTCCGCCGAACATGTGCATGAAACGAGAGCATTTATTTCTATCATTATTGATCCCTGGTCCAAAAAATCCTGGAAAAAAACTAGACATATATCTCAGGCCGTTGATTGATGAGTTGAAATTATTATGGACCGATGGGGTTACTACCTATGATGCATCCAGAAAGCAAAATTTCACTATGAAGGCTGCATCGATATGGACAATAAGTGACTTTCCTGCATATGGAATGTTATCTGGCTAGAGCACCCATGGAAAACTAGCATGTCCTTACTGTATGGACAGTTCCAAATCATTTGTACTTAAGCATGGTGGCAAGTCATGCTGGTTTGATTATCATCGACGATTTCTACCAGGGACCATCCATTTGGAAGGCAAAAAGATGCATTCTTAAAGAACAAAATTGAATTGGAAGAAGCTGATTTTGAACGGTTGTCTGGTCCACATTTAGCAGCAAGGGTACAGAACTTACCAGATATAGCACAATGTCGAGCAGCACAAGACAACTCCCTGGATTTTGGAAGGATCACAACTGGGTCAAGAAAAGTATCTTCTAGGAATTGCCTTATTGGTCAACTCTTCTTATACGACATAACCTCGACGTCGTGCATGTTGAGAAGAATGTCTTTGATAATGTGTTCAACACCATTATGGACATAAAAGGCAAAACAAGGACAATGTGAATGCACGTTTAGACTTAAAAATACATTGTAAACATCTAGAACTAGAACTTCTTGATAAAAATGGTACAACAGTTAAACCGAAAGTAATTTACGCCCATGGAGCTGCACAGATTAAAGAAGTATGCTTTTGGCTTAAAACAATTGAGATTTTCAGATGGTTATGTGTCCAACATTGCTCGTTGCGTGAATACAAATGAGGGGAAAATATATGGAATGAAAAGTCATGACTGTCATGTGTTCATGCAGAGGTTGCTACCTATTGTATCTTGATATGTTGCCGAAGTCGATATGGGGAGCAGTGACTGAGTTAAGTTAGTTTTTCAAAAAATTTTGTGCATCAGAGCTCAGGTATGAAGATGTGGAAACTATTGAACAGAATGTGATCACGACAGTTTGTAGATTGGAAAAGATATTCCACCCGCATTCTTTGATTCAATGGAGCACCTGCTTATACACCTACCATATGAGGCTAAAGTAGGAGGGCCAGTACAATTTAGATGGATGTATCCATTTGAGAGGTAATTTTTATATTTTTTCCCTCATAATTCAATTTCTTTTGATGTGTTTTTCATTATCCTATGAACCTTCTGGTAGGTGCATGCATGAATTGAAAATGAAAGTTCGCAAAAGGCAAAGGTAGAGGGTTCCATTGCGGAGGCATACATTATGGAAGAAATATCAAATTTATGTTCAATGTACTTTGAACTTGAGATACAAACTCGTTGTACTCGGCCACCACGTAATGATGATGGGGGAGACTCCGTTCAGTCTGATCGGCTCTCTATTTAAGTATCATGGATGTGCGTATGGACGTTCTTTGAGTCGGATGCTAAATGATAGAGAGTTGCAGTGTGCAGAAATTTACATTCTTTTAAATTGTATGAAGGTTGAATCTTATGTTGCGTAAGTGCTCTGCTCACAAATTATGTCCATAACTTGTTAATTTTCATTCCATCTATAATGCTCTAATGTTCGTAATACATAAAATTTGACTCAGAATTAATCCAAAGATATCCATATCTCACTGACATGGAGGTTGAAAAAGAACGAGAGAAATCATTGGCTTTTGGCTGAAATATCGTGTAAGCATTATTACTACTCTTTCTCCTTGTTAGGCCAATGAAAAATTCTGACTAGTGTGCTCTCCATATGTAGGTTGAAAATGGTTTATTATACTATCAAATAATTCGAGAGATCAGTTATGGCCCATCGAAAGTTGCACGCACATATCCAGCATTTATTGTGAATGGGTATAATTTCACACTAGACAATATGGGCAGAATAAGTCAACAATGAAGAGCGGGGTATGTGTGAAAGGAAGTACATATAATGAAAATGAATGTGATTATTATGGTATTATTGAGGAGATCTTAGAATTGCAATATCTCAGAGATAACAACCATATATTTTTGTTCAAGTGTCATGGTTGATCCTAATTCTGTTCGAAATGACACAACATATGGGATTGTCGATATCAGACATAAGTCCAAATTGAATACTTATGATCCATTCATTTTGGCCGCACAAGCCCAGCAGGTCTATTATATAAAGTATCCATCGTCTAGAAATAAAGAAAGAAATGATTGGTGGGCAGTTTGTAAGGTTAAGACAAGGCTTTTCCCGGATTATGAGTTGGATTTGACTGAAATAGTAGTTGGATGTGAATGCCGAATTCTTTCAATCAGACTTGGGTGACGATGTAGAGTTGCCTGCTTCTAGTGATGAATCTGTGGAGGCCCTGTCTTTATCTAAAGAAAATGAAGTGGAAGAAGTCGATTCAGAAAAACCTGAAATACAGTTGGGGACTCCGATGAGGAGGAATATATTAGTGATCAAAATGAATATGATAATGAAGATATCAATGCTGAATTTGATATATCTCCAACATCTGAAGATGAAATGGAGAATGTTTGATTAATGGTAGACAATTTTACCTAAATCTAATATTCTGCAACTTTCTTTCTTCCACTATTTGATGAATATGCATGTATTTTTTTACCAGTTGAAGATATGGTTCGAGGACGACGTGGGATGTAACGTCGCGTGTTTTTCGGATCCTTATGGACAATGTGTGTAATGGTTGTGGTGGCCATCGTGAGGCCAATGTGGTTTGGATGTGGGGTGTGCGCAGGTTTAGTTCTGAAACAAGATAGGACCTACTGCAGTTGAGTAGGGGTGACGGCCAGGTGTGGTCGTTGACTAGTTGTCGTCCCTGAAGGTGACGTCAATATTAAGAACTTAACGGCGTGCTTTGTGGACGTTAATGGTGACGGTTCCCTAACTGACATCTGGGTTGACGCCAATCTGTGCGACCTGCAGGATAAGGTACCCGAGGGCAGTTCCCTCAGTCGTTCCCTCTCCCCTCGCCCTATTTTCATGCCCTGCTTTCCCACTGCTTCCAATGGTTGCAGAAGGCTAGTTGGAGGATCTTGAAACGTGAGGTGTGACGAATTGGGCAAGGAATCGCCGGAGCGAGGTGTAATCTCCGTAGGAGCTCGCGGAGGGTTTGGTGCGAATCGGAGGATTTGGGAGGTTTAAGTGCGTTTTGAGGTAGGGAACGATCCCATTTAATTCCTTCTGTTGTGATAATGCATCTGGAACGCATGAATCTGCATGTTAATTATGTTTTAGGGTAAAGGTACTCCATGTGGGGACAATGGGTGGTTTGAGCAATTTAACGAGTGAAACTTGTAGTTTTGATTTGATTGAGACGCATGCATGTTAGAGGAAGTGTTTCCTCGTATTTTTCCGTTGATTTTAGGGCCGAGGATACTGAGGAATCGGCCTAGGGTTTCTGTGAGAATTGATAGCCGAGGAGCTTGGCGTCAATATCGATTGACGCCAGGTTCTTCAGCTGGAGATAGACGGCCAGTGATCTTGCCGTCTACATCCCATTAACGGCAGTCGATGTTGCCGTCAGCATACTTTTATTTAAATGTTGTTATATTGAATATTTAACAATATCAAGTAGTGCAATGGTATTTGTGGTGCACCTAGTGTACGTGGTTTCTGAGATTAACGTACTGGGTACGCAGTTAGCTGGTTCTTCATGTGTTTACATAGTATTCACGTGTAGTGGACTATTAGTGCACGCGGCTTACGCGAGAGTTCACATGGTTTGTGTGTGACATGAACGTGGTTTTGTGTGCGTGGCAAGTAGTACGACGCCTACCGTGGTTACCTCTCCAGTTGGGTGCCCCAGGTTCTCTGTGAGCCAGGCTGTTAGCTCGGGACTTTGTCCCGGTACTTGTGTTGTACCGTCGAGGTTTGTGTCGTCTGACCTGGACACCCTCACTCCTTTGCTTGAGTTGTACGTCCTGCTGAGGGAAAGACGACAGTGGGACAGTGACTGTTGTACTTGTCTTTTGGTCACTTGTAGCGCGCTCTTAGTTGGGGGTACGGACACCAGTTGTCGACACTGGTCCCCAGCTAGTCTTTTTTCCAGTGCCTCACTCTAGAAGGCCCAGGCCAGGGTCTCTAGAGGTGCCCGGCATGGGCCTGCGACCTTGTGGTCCGCAGGTGGGGTGTTTAGTAGTCTCCACAGTTGTTTGACCTTTTCACGTGGAGCGGCAGCTGGACCTTTCGTTTGTGGCTGCGAGACTGAGAGGTAGACCTGTGTGTGTTTGTCCGAGTCAGTTATTGGTGTCGCGAACCAGTTTACGTGGCTCGCGTGTGGCAGACTCTACTTTAGCTCGTACACCTATTGGGTTTGCGTTTATTTAATATAGTTGTTTTACGTAGTCGGCAAAAGTGAGTATATTTACAGCTTTAATATCCTGCTTAGTTGTTCTATAAATTGCTAGAACAGTTTACTGCTTTCGTACCTGTGTTGGGTTTGCTTGGTGTTGGGGGAGTTCCCTACTGAGCCAGTGACTAGCGAGGCTCACCCCTACCCCCACAGGTGAGGGCGAAGAGGACTTTCTCGGTCGTCGTCCAGTTCGGAGCCGCGTCATAGCAGTGCAGGGTCAGCACCTCCAGCAGTGTAGTGTAGTTAGTTGTTTACTTCTTCCAGTTGTACCTCAGGGTATGCCCCAGCTCTTGTACTTTCTTTCAGTTTTTATGAAAATATGGCTATGTAAACTTGTGGAATATATATTGGAATGGTGTGTTCCTTTGTGTTTTCACGGACTGTTGTGTGATATCCCTTGCGAGGCTCCAGCCCGTTCGCGGGAGACGGACTCAGATCAAGTCTGTTATCGGTTTAACAAGCTTGGACGAGGCGTTCCGTCACAATTGGTATCAGAGTCAGGTCCGTGTTAATATAAGGGAACTAGAAGGTTACATAGCCTTATTTCGGTAGTAGTACACTGCTGGTAGTGACCTTGGTTTTTAATGATCTGTTATTTTGTTTTTGTTTGGTGTTTTGTTTATGTAGAAGTTTGAAATGGCAGATAGAAGAGATTGGGGTGGTGGAGGAGATGATCCAGAGAGAACACTCAGCGTATAATAGAGAGGATCTGGGAGAGCCTCACCGATATTCGAATGAGGATGGATCAGCAGGCGCCGGTACCACCAGTTGCCATACCACCTGGGGACGGAGAGACTGTACCTATAGCTCCAGTTCCCCCAGGAGTAGAGGTGCCTTTTGTAGCGCCCTTGACACGACCACTGCCAGTGTTAGTAGCAGAGGAACCAGTGATGCAAGTTGAGAAGTTTCTGAGATTGCAGCCGCCTACTTATTCAGGAGGGCCGAATCCAGATACAGCGGAACACTGGGTTCATGAGATTGAGAGGGTCTTTACGACCATGAGGTGCCCGACAGCAGATAGAGTTGTGCTAGCTGCATATCAGTTGAGGGGTTTTGCACTGGAATGGTGGCGATTGAAGATGCAGACCACCTTCGCAGGCAGGATAGAAGAGACTATCACTTGGCCGGAGTTTCTTAATGTATTTAACGATACGTTCTTTCCGATTCAAGTGCAGCAAGTGAAGAGAGAGCAGTTCCGGACACTCCAGCAAGGTAACTCTTCAGTTTTAGAATATCAGATGAGGTTTATGGCACTTAGCCGATACGCGCTTATGTAGTATCGGATAATAATATGATGGTTGAGTATTTTATTCGGGGTTTAAGAGTAGAATTGCAGAATGCAATAGTGCCACTCATGTGTAAGACAGTGGAAGAAGCAGCTCAAAGGGCAGCTACATTGGAAAGATCTATTAGGACTCGTCAGATGGGCGAGTCAGATTCAGGTAGTTTTCGGCTACCGCAGCAGTCAGTGGGTGTGAGTAAGGGTAAAGCACCAGCAGGACCTTCTCCATCAAGTTTTGGTAAGTGGGGCCAGAAATTGAAGCAAGCATTTAAAGGTAAAGGAAGAGGATGGGGAGGTCGACAACAATTTCAGCAAGGTCGTGGTAGGCCAGACGGGAGGAGTCGCAGCAGAGTACTGCCAGACAACCCATTATTCCACCAGGGTATAGATGTTATAACTGTAACCAGCTGGGCATTTGATCCGTAATTGCCCCTATTTGAGAGAATATGGATATGGAAGAGGAGTGCAGCAACAGCAGCAGCCGCAACAGTTTCATCAGCCACAGGCAGGTCGTGGCAGAGGAGTACCACAGCAGCGGGGAAGGGGCATGGTTATGGCTATCACCCGAGCCCAGGCGGAGGCATCGAATATGATCTAAGGTACTATACCTATTTATGATTAGTCAGCAAGAGTTTTATTTGATCTAGGTGCCTCTCATTCTTTTATTTCCGAAGAATTCTGGATTGTATGGTTATCCTTTGAAAGAGGAATCCTGTGAGTTGGTAGTGGAAGTTCCCTCAAGTGAGTTGATGCTCACTTCGAGCTATATAGATGAAGCTCCTGTCGTGATTGAAGGAAGGAAATGCCGGGTCGGTTATATGCTTTGCAGTTGACCGACATGATATTATATGGGAATGGACTGGCTTGAAGCCTATGGAGCAATGTTAGATTGCAGAAAAAAGAGGATCAGGTTTTGCCATCCTAATGGTTCAGTGTTTGAGTATCGAGGTATACCTTTCTGTACTTCTAAGTTTATAATTTCTGCAATAAGAGTTAGAAAACTAATAAATGCAGGGTGTGTGTCTTATTTAGTCTCAGTTAGTTTGGTAGAGGCTAGTCAGTCAGTGGAGGCAGTTCCCGTGGTTAGGGAACTCGCTGATGTTTTTTCGGAAGATTTGCCTGGTTTAGCTCCACATAGAGAGGTGGACTTTACCATTGAGTTACTGCCAGGTACCATGTCGATCTCTAAAGCACCATATCGGATGGCACTAGCAGAACTTAAAGAATTGAAAAAGCAATTAGAAGAGCTGTTACAGAAAGGATTCATTAGACCGAGTCATTCCCCGTGGGGAGCACCAGTGTTATTTGTGAAAAAAAAGATGGAAGTTTTCGTATGTGTATTGATTATAGGAAATTGAATGATGTGACCATTAAAAATAAGTACCCGTTGCCGAGAATAGATGATCTGTTTGATCAATTGCAATCAGCAAAGGTATTTTCTAAAATTGATTTGAGGTCCGGGTACCATCAGATGATAATTAAAGAGGAGGATATAGATAAAACAGCATTTAGAACCAGATATGGTCACTATGAGTTTGTGGTTATGCCATTTGGGCTGACCAATGCTCCTGTAGCTTTTATGGATATGATGAACAGAATTTTTCATCCATGTTTAGACCAATTCATTGTGGTCTTTATCGATGATATTATGATTTATTCAGCATCTGAGGAGGAGCATGTTGCTCATTTGAGGTTTACTCTGCAGTTGTTAAGGGATAACCAGTTGTTTGCCAAATTTAGTAAGTGTGAATTTTGGCTAAAAGAAATTCAATTTCTGGTCATGTCATCTCAGCTAAAGGAGTGGCTGTGGACCCGAGTAAAGTGGAAGCAGTGATGAAATGGGAAGTGCCTAAGACAATCACTGACATTAGAAGCTTTTTGGGGTGGCAGGTTATTATAGGCGCTTCATACAAGATTTTTCTAAGATTGCGGCACCCATGACTAAATTAACCAGGAAGGGTGTGCCATTTGTGGTCCGGTGAATGTCAGAAAAGTTTTATGGAATTGAAGAAGAGGCTTACATCAGCACCTATATTGGAATTACTGGCAGGAAGTGGTGGTTTTGTGGTTTATACAGATGCTTCAAGAAAAGGACTTGGCGCAGTACTTATGCAGCATGGTAAAGTGATAGCTTATGCGTCCAGGCAGTTGAAACTGGCAGAAGAGAATTATCCCACCCATGATTTAGAATTAGCAGCAGTTGTGTTTTCTTTAAAAATATGGAGGCATTATCTGTATGGCGAGAGATTTGAGATCTTTACAGATCATAAAAGCTTGAAGTATATCTTCTTGCAGAAAGATTTAAATCTCCGTCAGCATAGGTGGGTGGAATATTTGAAGGATTATGACTTCAATTTGGCTTATCATCCGAGTAAAGCCAATGTGGTAGCGGATGCCTTGAGTAGAAAGGCATATATAAGTCAAATGATGATCAAGGAATGGAAATTGTATGAAGAAATAGCGGAGAACTCCTTGTATGTGCCAAGCAGTCAACGACGAGCAATACTACCCAGTAGTGCTATAGAGCCATCCTTGTATTGGCAAATTGTGGAAGCTCAGAAAGCAGATGCAAATTTGATCAAAATTGTGAAAATGGAAGGAGTTACCATTGATGATAATTGTGTGGTTAGGCTCAGAGGCAGGTTGTTGTTCCAGCAGAGATGAAGGTTAAGCAGCGAGTATTGGAAGAGGCTCATAAATCCAGGTATACTATCCATCCAGGTAGTACTAAAATGTACCATGATTTAAAGAAATATTTTTGGTGGCCTCATATGAAAAAGGAAATAGCTGAGTTTGTTAAAGATGTGCTGTATGTCAGTAAATTAAGGCAGAACATCAGAAGCCTGAAGGTCTATTGCAACCGTTGCCCATCCACAGTGGAAATGGGATGATATTGCCATGGACTTTGTAGCAGGTTTACCAAGATCGAGTTCCGGGCATAATGGAATGTGGATATTTGTTGATAGATTGACCAAGGTGTGCAGATTAGTGGCAGTAAGTATGTCTTGGACAGTGGACAGATTAGCAAAGGTTTATGTTGATAGAATTATTCCACTGCATGGTATTCCAAGACTATTGTGTCTGATAGGGATCCAAGATTTACTTCTGGGTTTTGGAGAAGTTTGCAAAAGGTAATTGGTACTGAATTGAGATATAGCTCCGCTTATCATCCCCAGACGGATGGTCAGATAGAGAGGACTATCCAGACAATTGAAGATATGTTGCGAGCTTGTTGTTTAGTTTGGGAAAATAATTGGGAGCATCATTTGGGTATGGTTGAGTTTGCCTATAATAATAGTTACCATACCAGTCTTGGAATGGCACCATATGAAGCTCTATATGGAAGACCATATAGAACCCCATTAAACTAGCATGAAGTGGGAGAAAGACAATGATGGGTCCTGAATTGATTCAGCAAACACAGAAATAGTAAAACTTATCAAAGAAAAATTGCTAGCAGCTCAAAGCTGGCAAAAGAGTTATACTGATAATCGGAGGAGACCACTTCAGTTTGAAGTGGGAGATTTTGTTTTCTTGAGAGTTTCCCCGAGTAAAGGTATTATGAGGTTTGGCAAGACTGGAAAGTTGAGCCCAAGGTATGTGGGACCTTTCTAGGTGATTGAGAGAATTGGGGAAACAACTTATAGACTTGATTTGCTAGCCAATTTTGCGGACGTCCATGATATTTTCCATGTTTCTATGTTAAAGAAGTGTATTGAAGATCCAGCTCAGATAATCAGTTACCAAGGTGGTGACCTGAGGCCGGATATGACAATGCCAGAATATCCGGTGCAGATCACTGATCGAAAAATAAAGAAGTTGAGAAATAAAGAAATTGAGCTAGTTAAAGTGCGATGGGAAAATAGGTTGGGTGGTGAGGATACCTGGAATTAGCCAAGGAGATGGCTAAGGGGTATCCCTATCTGTTTGAATAAGGTTTTGTACTTCTTTTTAGATGATAGTACTTGTAAAAATGTGCATATTTAAGTTGTTTATGTTTGAATTGTGCTATGAATTTCGAGGTCGAAATTTTATTTTAGATGATAGTAATGTAACGTCGCGTGTTTTTCGGATCCTTATGGATCATGTGTGTAATGGTTGTGGTGGTCATCGTGAGGCCAATGTGGTTTGGATGTGGGGTGTGCGCAGGTTTACTCCTAAAACAAGATAGGACCTGCTGCAGTTGAGTAGGGGTTGACGTCCAGGTGTGGTCGTTGACTGGTTTGGCGTCCATCGAAGGTGACGTCAATATTAAGAACTTAACGGCGAGCTTTGTGGACGTTAATGGTGACGGTTCCCTAAACGACATCTGGGTTTACGCCAACCTGTGCGACCTGCAGGATATAGGTCTACCCGAGGGCAGTTCCCTCAGTCTGTTCTCCCTCTCCCTCGCCCTATTTTCATGCCCTTGCTTTCCCACTGCTTCCAATGGTTGCAGAAGGCTAGTTGGAGGATCGTGGAACGTGAGGTGGTGACGAATTGGGCAAGGAATCGCCGGAGCGAGGTGTAATCTTCGTAGGAGCTCGCGGAGGATTTGGTGCGAATCAGGAGGATTTGGGAGGTTTAAGTGCGTTTTGAGGTAGGGAACGATCCCTTTTAATTCCTCCTGTTGTGATAATGCATCTAGAACACATGAATCTGTATATTAATTATGTTTTTGGGTAAAGGTACTCCATGTGGGGACAATGGGTGGTTTGAGCAATTTAACGAGTGAAACTTGTAGTTTTGGTTTGATTGAGACGCATGCATGTTAGAGGAAGTGTTTCCTCGTGTTTTTTCGCTGATTTTAGGGCCGAGGATACCTGAGGAATCGGCCTAGGGTTTCTGTGAGAATTGATAGCCGAGGAGCTTGGCGTCAATATCGATTGATGCCAGGTTCTTCAGCTTGGAGATAGACGGCCAGTGATCCTTCCGTCTACATCCCATTAACGGCAGTCGATGTTGCCGTCAGCATACTTTTATTTAAATGTTGTTATATTGAATATTTAACAATATGAAGTAGTGCAGTGGTATTTATGGTGCACCTAGTGTACGTGGTTTCTGAGATTAACTTACTGGGTACGCAGTTAGCTGGTTCTTCATGTGTTTACATAGTATTCACGTGTAGTGGACTATTAGTGCACGCGGCTTACGCGAGAGTTCACGTGGTTTGTGTGTGACGTGCACGTGGTTTTATGTGCGTGGCAAGTAGTACGACGCCTACCATGGTTACCTCTCCAGTTGGGTGCCCCAGGTTCTCTGTGAGCCAGGCTGTTAGCTCGGGGCTTTGTCCTAGTACTTGTGTTGTACCGTCGAGGTCTGTGTCGTCTAACCTGGACACCCTCACTCCTTTGATTGAGTTGTACGTCCGGCTGAGGGAAAGACGACAATGGGACAGTGACTGTTGTACTTGTCTTTTGTTCACTTGTAGCGCGCTCTTAGTTGGGGGTACGGACACCAGTTGTCGACACTAGTCCCCAGCTAGTCTTTTTCCAGTGCCTCACTCTAGAGGGCTCAGGCCAGGGTCTCTAAAGGTGCCAGGCATGGGCCTGCGACCATGTGGTCCGCAGGTGGTGGTGTTTAGTTGGTCTCCACAGTTGTTTGACCTTTTCACGTGGAGCGGCAGCTGGACCTTTCGTTCGTGGCTGCGAGACTGAGAGGTAGACCTGTGTGTGTTTGTCCGAGTCAGTACTGGTGTCGCGAACCAGTTTACGTGGCTCGCGTGTGGCAGACTCTACTTTAGCTCGTACACCTATTTGGGTTTGCCTTTTATTTAATATAGTTGTTTTACGTAGTCGGCAAACAGTGAGTATATTATAGCTTTAATATCCTGCTTAGTTGTTCTATAAATTTCTAGCACAGTTTACTACTTTCGTACCTGTGTGGGTTTGCTCGGTGTTGGGGGAGTTCCCTACTGAGCCAATGACTAGCAAGGCTCACCCCTACCCCCACAGGTGAGGGCAAAGAGGACGTTTCTCGGTCGTCGTCCAATTCGGAGCCGCGTCATAGCGGTGCAGGGTCAGCACCTCCAGCAGTGTAGTGTAGTTAGTTGTTTGCTTCTTCCAGTTGTACCTCGGGGTATGCCCCAGACTCTTGTACTTTCTTTCAGTTTTTGTGAAAATATGGCTATGTAAACTTGTGGAATATATATATGGAATGGTGTGTTCCTTTGTGTTTTCACAGACTGTTATGTGATATCCCTTGCGAGGCTCCGGCCTGTTCGCGGGAGACGGACTCGGATCAAGTCTGTTATCGGTTTAACAGGCTTGGACGAGGCGTTCCGTCTCATGGGACTTCTTCAGGTGGGAGGGGAGAGGGTAGTGGGAGGAGATTTACTTCCTTTTCTACACCTCTACCACCGACCTCTGCACCGCTACCACCGGCAGTAGGTATGTATACTTTGATTTGTATGCATTGCAATATTTATTTAATATTATGTCATTGTGGTATCTTATTCTTATTTTCACAGGACCCACGACCTCTGTACCAGTACCACGGGCAGTAGGTATATGTCATGTATAATGCATTGTAGTATTTGTTTAATGTAATTCTTTATATTTTTGTGGTATCTTATTCTTATCCTTACAAGACCCACGACCTCTGCACCGCTACTACTGGGCTGTCGGCAGCATGTATATATGTCATGTATAATGCATTGTAGTATTTATTTAATATAATTTTTATGTTTTGTGGTATCTTATTCTTATCCTTACAGGACCCACGACCTCTGCACCTTTACCACTGGCAGCAGGTAGATTGACGGCCTCTGCATCTCCATCACACATGGCGAGTGGATCTACACCTCCTCCATCTGAGCCAGGTATGTTCATTACATTTCTATTTTTTTTGATAGTTTGTTTTATTTATGCTAATTAATTCGTATAGTACATGCTGATGACGAGACGAGTCATCACGAGGGGGAGGGTAGTTATAATGAGACGATGCAGACAGTGTGGATAAATGAAGGGTATGTAATGCATTATTTTTGTTATCTATTCATCATTGCGGTATTAATATTTTCAATTTCAAGAATAAAATAGAGCCAGCCTAAGCATCACAATTTATTACAAAGATAATTCAAGCACATTTTCTTGGCCCTATCCATCACTTTTCTGATTTTTCGATGGATGTTTAGGATTTATTGTTCTCTATGTTCATGGTATGTATCTTATTTTATCATATTAAGTCATTTTCAATTCTTAGTTTAACACACTAATTGTTATGTAATATATAATTTATTTTTTTTGTTAATATGTAGAGGAATCATCGATTCACAGAGCATTCAGATGGGTTACGTGCTAGATCTGCATGGACAACTACTGCAAGGGCAAATTTCAAACATCTTATGTACAATGTCCGAAGAAATGCAGAAAGAGCATGTGCAAGCATAGATAAGAACCAATGGAAGGAGCATGAGCCTGTGTGGATGAGAAAGGAGTATTGGATTGAGCTGTGCGACATTTGGGGAGCGAAGAAATGGAATGAAAATTCAGCCAAAGCAAAGCAAAATAGAGCAGCGCATTCTGAAGCGAATGTACACACGAGTGGCTCTGTCTCTTTTGCAACGCATAAAGCGAGATTGGTAAGTACACTTCTACATTTGTGATTTTTTTTAATCTAATAATAAACTGTGATTTATTTGAAAAATAGGAAGTACAGCTCAAGCAGCCACCTCAATTTCAAGAACTTCTTGATGAAACTCATAAGAAGAAAGGGACAAATGATTACATTAGTGAGAAAGCTCGGGAGGTAGCGGTAAGTACATACACTAATAGTTTTCATTTAAAATTAAAATGTAGAATAATTTTTTTTTTTTTTTTTTTGCAGGAGTCATATAGTAGAGGAATGGATGAGAGGTACGGGGATGACAATCATCGTCTAGAGTTGGATCCTGACATTTGGGTTGTAGCATCTGGGGCACCCAAGAAAGGCCATGTCTATGGTTTTGGACATAGCTTGGGCACGGCCAGGGTGATATCATCATGCTCGAGCTCCGTCTCACATGCGACCTCTCCATTTACAACACCAGCAGCCCCAGGTGGTTCTTCCAGTGCCGCCCCGACCATGACTCCGGATATGTTTAGGGAGATCGTCAACCATCGTCTCTCAGACCGTGTCCCAGACGCTCGCACAATTGGAAATTCTTGGTGATAGAGCACCTCCTGCACAGCAGCCTTCGGTAAGTATTTTATTTGATTGATTTTTTATTTGTTCACTCTAAATATCATCTTACAAAATACAAGAATTTAGATTGAGGAGGGAAAAATATCATTTTCTAACTCTATGAACTTGGGTTTGAGGGTGCAAAATTGAAAAGAGAGGTCCAATCAATCTATCGATTGTTCCAACACGACATGGGGGGTGAAAGTAACCTGTAGAAACTGACGGAGTTCAAATTGAACTCCAAATTGAGCTCGATGCTCAAATTTATATTTCCTAAAAAGAACTTACTTTCATGTCAATAAACATGAGTTTAAGAGAGTCAAAAATAAAAATATAGGTCCGATTAATTTATCAATGACTCCAACACGACCAGGAAGGTGAGAGTGACTTGTAGAAACTGACGGAGTCTAAATTGGACTCTCGATATGACCTGGGCAAACAATTTTGTATTTTCTTAACTAGTTTAGTTTTAAATCTATAAACTTGGGTTTGGGGACCAAAATTGAAAAGAGAGGTCCAATCAGTCTATCGATTGTTCCAACACGACATGGGGGGTGAAAGTAACTCGTAGAAACTGACGGAGTTCAAATTGGACTCCAAATTTGAACTCGATGCTCAATTGTATATTTCCTAAAAAGAACTTACTTTAATGTCAACAAACATGGGTTTAAGAGGGTCAAAAATAAAAATATAGGTCCGATTAATTTGTCAATGACTCCAACACGACCGGGAAGGTGAGAGTGACTTGTAGAAACTGACGGAGTCCAAATTGGACTCCCGATATGGCCTAGGCAAACAATTTTGTATTTTCTTAACTACTTTAGTTTCAAATCTATAAACTTGGGTTTGAGGGACCAAAATTGAAAAGAGAGGTCCAATCAGTCTATCGATTGTTCCAACACGACATGTGGGGTGAAGTAACCCGTAGAAACTGACGGAGTTCAAATTGAACTCCAAATTTGAACTCGATGTTCAATTTTATATTTCCTAAAAAGAACTTACTTAATCGGGTTTAAGAGGGTCAAAAATAAAAATATAGGTCCGATTAATTTGTCAATGACTCCAACACAATCGGAAAGATGAGAGTGACTTGTGAAAACTGACGAAGTCTAAATTGGACTCCCGATTTGAGCAAAACGTTCAAAACTGTCATTCGACAAATTCAGTTAAATGAAAACATCTTGCTTTTAATTTTAAAGAAAAATTGATTTATTTATTAAGTATTTGATTTTAATTTTTTTATAAATGATATACAAGATCATTCGTCGCGAGATGTTCGGCGAGACGACGACCAGGATGACACATATGCAGAGGATTTGTGATTTCATTTTAGTTGTGTGGATGTTGTCATTTTATTATGAATGTATGATTAGTTTGTACTTTATGTGATGAATTTGTGATTCGTGGAGATTGTGATTTGTGTAGTTGATTTATTGTGATTTTATGTTATTGTTATTTATCAGGTGATTTATAGTCATTTATTTAATTTATAAAAAAAACAATGTAAAATTAGCGACCGAATAACGACGGATGCACTTCCGTCGCAGATCGGTCGCTAACGTTGGTCGCTACTCACATAGCGACGACACTAGTTTGGTCGCTATATCGGTCTCTACTCTAGAGATCGATATAGCGACCGATATCATCGGTTGTTATTAGCGACCGATACAGCGACCAACAAATTGGTCGCTGTGGGCGACCGATCGGCGACCACTCATAGCGGTCTCTATTAGCGACCGATAGTGCGACCGATGGAGTTTGGTCGCTATCAGAGATGGAATCTACGACGATCATTTTCGGTCGCTATGTAGCGACCATAATATAGCGACCGAAATATTCGGTCGCAATTCAGTTGCAGATCGGTCGTTGATGAGTGTAGCGACCGATCTGCGACCGAATAGAGACCGAAATCGTCGGTCGCTATTCGCGCGTTATCTTGTAGTGTCATAATGGGCTATCAATACCCATTATTTAAAGTCTACCCACATGTTTATTTAAAATTTTAATTCCCTTTGGCTCATAAAATAATGGGTTTTTTTGACTTATTCCTTAATTACGATAATAAGTCACATAAATTCTTAAACTTAGTCCAAATGATTTTTCTACACCAAATTTCTAATGGATCATTAGAGAACATTATTTAAAGTATGACTGTTATTTTTACAAAATTTTTATATGAGTTTTTATGCATGAAATAATGATGCATACATTTTTAACTAGTTTGATTTATTAATTGATAAAATTTAATTTACATATATTTTCTAATTAATGAATTTTCTGAGGTACTACACAGCTACAACAGAAACAGCAAGAATAGCAGCTACAACAGCAACAACAGGGGGATTGAGCAAGTGGTGGAAAGACCCACACGAAGGGTTGAGGAGAGTTTATATAAACTCTCAGGTTCCATGCATGTTTGGCACGTAGCTAAACATGTGGAGCCGTAAAACCACTTCTCATCTCCCACAGCCACGCTTACCATGGGATTTTACCCCACTTACATGTAGTAAACTACGTGTAAGCTATTTACCTTTGGGTGAGAGAGCCTTACGTAGCCGTAGCTACGTAAGCAATTATTCAAAAAAAAATAGTTAACGTAAATAGGGAATAATTCAGTTGGTCTAATTGTCCCTATATTTTTGTATCCAAATGATGTCCAATTAAGTTAAAATTTCAAACATAAGCTAATTGGAAGGTTTTACAAATTATGGTGATTTTGATTTAATTTTTAGAATTATTTTTTCACCCAACAAAAATTGCAAGGAAAATCATTGCGTCGACTTAATCTTGATATCCGCGTGCCAATAATACTAGATATTTACATTTCTGATATCAACACATTTTTCTAAAAATTATGGTGTTTTCGGATTTCAATTCGTTACAGAATTCAGGTGACGTCATCTCGGAGTGCGCACCTCTGAAAACAACACTGTAACAATTAAAGATAACTCCTAAAATAAGGATAATTATATCCCATGTAGATGATTGTGTTTGTTAACCAAAATCATCACATTTATCTATATTTTCAATAAATAAAATTTTGGGGTGTTACAACTCTCCCCCACTACAGAAAATTTGGTCCTCCAAATTTAACAGTAAGTGATACTAACCTATAAACAATTTTGGATACTTGGTTTTGATAGTATCTTCCAATTCCTATGTTGCTTCTTCTTGTCCTCGCTTATTCCATTGGATCTTTATAGCGGAACTTCCTTATTCCGAAGTTGCTTGACCTTTCGGTCAAGGATTTGCACAAGTCTCTCTTCATATGCCAGGTTTTCTTGTACTTTCAGATTCTGGTATTCAATAACATGTTCTGGATCATAAACATATTTTTACAACATTGACACATGGAAGATGTCATGAACATTGGATAATTGGGGTGGTAATGCTAGTTGATATGTCATTTCCCCAATTCTCCTTAATATCTCAAATGATCCAATGTATCTTGGACTAAGCTTTCCTTTAATCCCAAATCTCTTGATTCCTCTTCGTGGTGACACTTTGAGAAAAACATGATCACCTTGTTGAAATTCCAGCTCTCTTCTTCGTCGATCAGCACAACTCTTCTGTCGGTCTTGGGCAGCTTTCATTCGATCTTGTACTAACTTGATAATTTCTGTAGTTTTTTGTATCATCTCAAATCCAAGAATGTGTGATTCCTTCAATTCAATCCAACATAATGATGATCTGCATTGTCGGCCATATAAAGCTTCAAATGGTGCCATTTGAATTGTAAACTGATAGCTGTTGTTATAAACAAATTCCATGATGCTAAGTGGTTACTCCAGTCATTTCAAAATTCTAAAAGACAGGCACGACACATATCCTCAATGATTTGATTTACCCATTCCGTTTGTCCATCGGTTTGAGGATGAAATGCCGTACTAAACTTCAGTTTAGTTCCCAGTGAATCTTGTAGTTCTCTCCAAAAATGAGAAGTGAATCTTGCATCTCTGTCGGAAATGATATCCCTTGGAATTCCATGCAGTTGAAAAATTTTCTTTAAGTACAAAGCTACTAATACATTGACAGACCATTTTGTCTTGATAGCCAGTAAATGAGCTGACTTTGTGAGTCGATCAACTATTACCCATATCGCATCATATCCATTATGTGTTCTGGGTAATCTCACAATAAAGTCCATACCAACACTGTCCCATTTCCATTCTGGTATCTCAAGGGGTTTTAATTTTCCTGCGGATTTATGGTGTTCTGCCTTGATTTTCTGATATGTTAAACATCTAGCAATAAAATCTACAATGTCTTTCTTCATGTTACACCACCAAAATTTTTCGTTAAATCTTGGTTCATTTTGACAGCTCCCGGATGGACGGTATAATGTGCCCGATGAGCTTCCTCTAATATATGTTTCTTGATTTCTGAATTATTCGGTATGCACAATCTATTTTGGAACCGAAGATTTCCATGAGTATCTTCATTAAAATCAGGTCTGGAATTCAGTTTTTCTCTGATTTCTATCAATGCAGGGTCATTGTCTTGTTGTTCACCAATTTTCTTTAAAATATCTGATTGCACTATTAGGTTACCAATCATAACCCTATCTTCTTATGATTCAGCTTTCAGACTTAATGTAGAGAATTCTTCCAATAGTTTCCATTCTTTGACTTGTAGATGAATTATTTTAGCCATGGGATTCCTACTGAGAGCATCAACTACAGTATTACCTTTTCCAGGATGGTACTCAATCTTAAAATCATAATCTTTGATATATTCCATCCATCTTCTTTGTCTCATGATCAATTCCTTCAGTGAAAATAGGTATTTCAAACTTTTATGATCAGAGTACACTATGAATTGAGTATCATATAAGTAATGTCTCTAAAGCTTTATAGCAAAAATTACCGCTGCTAATTCCAAATCATATACTGGGTAATTTTTCTCATGATTCTTTAGTTGTCTATATGCATAAGTAGTAACTTTTCCTTCTTGCATCAATACACATCCTAACCTGATATTTGATGCGTCGGTGTAAACTTCAAATGTTTTTCCTTCTATTGGCAAGGCTAAAATTGGTGCAGATGATAAACATTCCTTCAACCTTTGAAATGCATTTTCACAACTCTCATTCCATTCAAATCTAGTTCCCTTTCAAGTCAATTGTGTAAGAGGTGAAGCAATTCTGAAGAAATTTTTGATGAACCGCCAGTAATGACTAACCATACCCAGAAAACTTCCAATTTCATTAATGTTCTTAGGTTGTTCCCACCTCTGAATAGCTTCAACTTTAGAGGAGTCCACTGACAATCCCTCTCTAGAAATGACATGTCCTAAGAACGTCACTTGTTCCAACTAGAATTCACATTTACTAAACTTTGCATACAACTTATGGTCCCATAGTAATTGTAAAGTAACCCATAAATGTGCTTCATGTTCTTCCATACTCTTAGAATAAATCAATATATCATCAATGAATACAACCACAAATTGATCCAAATATAACCTGAATATATCATTCATCAATCACATGAAAGCAATAGGTGCATTGGTTAATCCAAACGACATCACTAAAAATTCGTAATGTTCATATCTACTTCGAAAAGCTATCTTGTGAATATCTCCTTCCTGAATTCTCAGTTGATGATACCCGGATCTAAGGTCAATCTTTGAGAAATATTGAGCTCTAGACAATTGATCAAATAGATCATCAATTCTAGGAAGCGGATATTTATTTATTATTGTTAACTGATTCAATTATCTATAGTCTATGCATAGTCGCATAGTTCCATCCTTCTTCTTAACAAACAGTACTGGAGCACCCCAAGGAGATGTACTGGGTCTAATGAATCCCTTCTCTATTAGTTCCATCAATTTCCTTTTTAATTCTTTCAATTCTTCCATTAACATTCGATAAGGTGTTCTTGAAATTGGTGTGGCTCTTGGAACCAATTCAATGGAAAATTTTACTTCTCTACTAAGTGGTAATCTATGTAATTCCTCAGGAAATACATCGAAAAAATCTTTTACTACCGGGATATTCTTTAATCCTATAGTATTCTGATTTATTAATATCACAGAAGCCAAATATCCTTGACATCCTTTTTGTACCAACTTGCATGCTTTAACTGCCAAGATTATGGGTATACTTCTTATACGAGGTTTATCAAAAGTCATGGAGTAAACCTCTATACCCAGAAAAGTTACTTGCCTTAATTGACAATCCAAATTTGTATGATGTTTAGATAGTCAATCTACCCCAAGGATTACATCATAATCCCACATCTCAAGGCATATCAAATCACCTGAAAAGTATGTTCTCTAACTAGAATTTGATTGGCAAGGTAATATTCCTTAAGTTTCTTACCCTCACTTAAAAGAGTAGCTACTTCCAATTGTACAGGTAATGGAACTGATTGTATTCCCAAGGATCTAATAAATTCTTGACTAATAAAGGAATGTGTAGCTTCTGAATCAAATAAAACATATGCAGGTTTAGAGTTTACTAAAAGTGTACCTTCAATAAGTCCGCCCTCTTGCGGAGATTCAGGTTCCACTTCTTGAATAGCTTGTAGACGTCCTTGTTTGGCTCGGGGATTTTGGGTTGTTGGTGCATTCTTCATCATAGGACATTCAGGAATCCGATATTGATTACTTCCACATCGAAGGTAAGCACCCAACCTATGCCAACAATTCTTAGTCTTGTGTCCATTGAGATGGAAATGACGACAAACATCCTTATTCCCACCTGGAGCTTTTCCTGCTTTCTTAGTGGACTGCTGTACTTTCGGGGCAGTTCCTGTCTCAAACTTCCTTTTACGATTAGAAGTACTTTCACCAGACTTTCCTCCAATCTTTTCCACTGTTTCATTGGCAGCTTCTAAAGCCAAGGCTCTTTTAACCATTTCAGAATATGTGGTAATTAAATGAGATGTTAACTGAGTAATGAAGTTTGATCGTAGACCGTTCATAAATCTTTTTGCTTTCAATTTCTCTGTGGCTACTAAATGAGGAGCATACTTAGATAGTCGAGCAAACTGCGCTTCATATTCCGATACCAACATTCTGAGTTACTTCAGAT
This sequence comes from Colocasia esculenta, assembly GCA_014218235.1. Lineage (NCBI taxonomy): Eukaryota > Viridiplantae > Streptophyta > Magnoliopsida > Alismatales > Araceae > Colocasia > Colocasia esculenta. Next base: position 69,744,473 of record CM024759.1, on the reverse strand, counting down.
TAGCAAACTCATTAGCCTTCCTTTCTTGAACCACCTCAGAAAAATACTGATCATTGAACAACTCCACAAATTCCTCCCAACCTACCTGATTTGGATCCTCTATAGTAGATTCTACAGTTTTCCACCACGCTCGGGCATCACGGTCCAACTGGAATGTTGCTAGACGTATCTTATCCTCTTCTGCACATCAGATCACCTTAAAAATTCTTTCAATGTCTTTTAACCAATTTTTAGCCTCATCCGAATCCGTGCTACCTGCAAACTTGGATGATCTAGACTTCGAAAATCCTTAAATAGATTTGTTCCATTATGAGTGTTGTTCTTAGCCACTGTCCTCATTACTCGGGTCAGATCATGCATAGAGCTTTCCATCTTCTTCCAATTTGAATCGCCTCCTTCCATATCTATTTTAAGGAAATATCAGAGACATCCAACAATTCATACATTAATATCATCATCCAACCCAATACACACATTCATTTCATACAAATCTTCTGTTATCACAGAACATACATACTTTTTATTAACAAGCCAAAATATTTACATCACCATCATTCTTATCCTAATAAGCAGAAAATATTTACATCATCCTTAATAAGCCGAGAATATTTACAACATCATCACCACCCTTAACCTCCCATCACACATTTACATAGAAAGCTATATAAACAATCCGCTAGTAACAAAAGGAGAGGTTAACAAAAGTAAGTTCTAGTTTCCTAGCTTGCTTCAGGTTTGTTCGGAAGATTCCACGGACGACTGTTGCTCACCCCCCAGGCCCATGGTATAGCTCTCTTGCTACTTCAGACAACACCTCCCAATACCCTTCAACCTGATGGAGTAGCATATCCTGTCCTAACTTCAGACTATCCAGATTGCACATTATTTGGGTCATAGTCTCCAAGGAAGCACAGGGATTTTCCGCCAGGAATATGCCAGTAGTTAGCTTCAACACTTCTTCCTTTATTTGCACATGTACTTCCCTTTGGGCCTGAGCACATAACTCCACATTCCGTCAGAGCAATTCGATTGCAGACAGTAGGCGTTCGTATCCATTCTGTAGCAAACAACAAATTAAGTATATACATATACACAAAATCACTATTACTTTCATAACTAATCCCAGGTTTCTACCCCAACTCACTGGTCATTCCCTAGGTTTACGGAACCTAAGACTCTGATACCAATTTATCTGTCATGTCCTAATAAATGTCCATTTATCGAAAATGACAGAAAATAGACTAAGAAATGGAACTTAGATTATGCAAACATCTCTCATTATTATAGCGGAAGCTTTACATACTTAACACCCCTTAATACAATTCACAAGAGGAGTGAGAAAAGAAAACTTATTAACATCTCCATCTCTAACTTTAGTACTAGCAAGGTAATTTATTGGACTCCAAGGACTGGTTGTCTCGCTCAGTACACCCACATTAAGAACTAAGCTCTTCATGTTCAACTGATAAAGTAAGATTTAACTGAAAAAGTAAGATTTAATGAGCTAACGTGCCCAGTAGGATTCACCCATTCTAGTAAAAAATGAGTAAGATAACTAAAGAGATGAGCAAGAAGCTTACTGGTAGCAATGTGGAATATCGAAGATGACTATATGATCGTGTCAATTAGATAACAATTATAGAACAAGAGTACTGAATCAAACTTGCATAGGTAAGAATTCTGGCTCAAGTACATGTTCAACTCATTGATAAAATAAGGTGATGACCAATCAAGCATGTATGATGTAATGCCAAACATCCAAGAAATCCTTTATTGTTCTGCATGGCCATTAAACAAATTCGGGTGTTCCTCCGGGATTGGATCAGCCCTATTGCACAGTCATTTTATCTCAATTGAGTCAAAAGACCCAAAATTGTCATCATAATTCATTTCTGTAACATATCAAGTGGTACACAAGTATTCAAGATCTCACTAGTAACAAAGGGTTGGAAGTCAATGTCAATGACTTCAGAAGATTGTAGCTATGTAGGAATCAAGTATACTTGGGGTGTTCAAGAACATTCTATAATTGGATGTGAATGGAAATTGAATGGTTCCTCTCAGCTTAAAGTAGTTGGAATCTAAGAAAATGAGGGAAACAACTAGTTGGGTTAATACCAAAGTGTGTCACCTTTGGTTGGACATGAAACAAATCAGATTTAACACCACAGACAAGTGTATGTTGACAGCTAGAGAGTGGCTGTCGACAACCACTATCCTTCCAGAACCAGATTTATGGAATCTGGTCACTGTCTGTCGATAGGCCAAGGGTGGCTGTCGACAGATGAGGTCCATCTGTCGACAGCTACTAGAGTTTCAGCATTTCTGGGTTCTGGAAGCTTGAGGCCTATAGACAGATGGGTTCTATCTATCGATAGTCGTAGGCTAAACTTACAGAAATGGTTTCACAACATCTCAGAAGACTCTTCTAAGTGTTCCTATGATTCCAAACATGGTTAACAACATCTAAAGGGCCTCATTCACACTTCTAAACACCACTTACATGAAGGAAACAAATAGGACAGTAAGAGTGCAAGCTTTACACATGGGTGGCATGAAGCTTATGAAAGGATGATTTCTGGAATTTCAACTCTTCTAAACAACATTTCCTTGCATCTAGTAGGAAGTTTTCCACAAGTTTACTTGAACATGACATAATCATTAGCTAAAACATGATTACAATGGATAGAAAAGCATTCCTACGGATGTTTACAGAACTCAAGTCTAAGTATGAACGTGGCAAACACTTGAACATGAAGTTCTTAACAAGGGAAGGAGACAAGAAGGAAGATAAGAAGGAGAGAATCCTACTTGTTACTAGAAAACTTTGAAGATCTTTCACTTCTCCTCCACGAAGGAACCAGCAGCAGGAAGAAGGAAGAAGGAAGCAGAAAGAGTTGAAGAAGAAGCAGCTACGACAAGTGCAATTGTAGGAGTAGCAGCAGTAGTAGCTACAACTATAGCAGCAACAACAACAGCAACGACAAGAACAACAGTAGCAGTAGCAACAACAGCAGGGGGATTGAGCAAGTGGTGGAAAGACCCACACGAAGGGTTGAGGAGAGTTTATATAAACTCTCAGGTTCCATACATGTTTGGCACATAGCCAAACATGTGGAGTCGTAAAACCCACTTCTCATCTCCCACAACCACGCTTACCATGGGGTTTTACCCCACTTACACGTAGTAAATTACATGTAAGCTGTTTACCTTTGGGTGAGATGAGCCTTAGCAATCATTCAAAAAAAAATAGTTAACGTAAATAGAGAATAATTCAGCTGGTCTATTTGTCCATATATTTTTGTATCCAAATGATGTCCAATTAAGTTAAAATTTCAAACATAAGCTAATCGGAAGGTTTTACAAATTATGGTGATTTTATTTTAATTTTTAGAATTAATTTTTCACCCAACAAAAATTGCCCGAAAAATCATTGCATCGACTTAATCTTGATATCCGCACGTCAATAGTTCTGGATATTTACATTTCTGATATCAGCATATTTTTTTAGAAATTATGGTGTTTTCGGATTTCAATTTCGTTACAGAATTTCGGTGACGCCCTGTCGGAGTGTGCATCTCTGAAAACAACACTATAACAATTAAAGATAATTCCTAAAATAAGGATAATTATATGCCATGTAGATGATTGTGTTTGTTAACCAAAATCATCACATTTATCTATATTTTCAATAAATAAAATTTTGGGGTGTTACAATCACGTTCTCAGAGGTTCTGTATGGGACTAAAAGGTGGATTGGGTCACCTTGGGTTACGGTCCAGTCCTCTAAGGGTTTGACACAGGGCTCTTTAAAATTTCACATAAAATCGTATATTCAATGAAAAATCATGAAATCAGTTTTAAACGAAACTAGACTTGCAGGGGTATCAACAAAAAGAATAATTAGATTTCTGTCATGGTAAGAGCATTCTATTAACCGGTTCTTCGTGATGAACCAAAAATCTGACACAGTGGTGATGAATGATTTAGGGAAAAATATGTCATTAGATCTTTGACTTCATGTAGTATGTACAATAAAAGTTTCATAGCATGAGATCAAGCATAGCCAATGAATTAAGGTGAACATGTGGGATGCGGTACATGTTCAAAACAAAACTTTGAGCATGAAATACTCATAAATGATATGATGGAAATTAGGAAAAACATGAGACTTTTGATGCTTGGATCATGGACTGTCTAGGGTCGAAATTAATTTATTTTTGCTTGAGATATTATCTACCTTTGATCGCTTTAAATCCTAGGGCGAGAAATGTGAAGAACGTGAAGAAGCTCCCCTTTCCAAGCCTCCTCCTCCTTGATCTCTTCATCCAAATGCTTCTCTTCGTCGTCCTCCAAACTCCAGAAAGTCAATAGGGTCGGCAAGGGATGAAAGAGAGGGTATTTGTATGTTTAGAGTTTTCAAATCCCCTAAAACTCTTTCCCTTCCTCCATTCTGAATTTTTCATAATTATCTCACATTTTCTTGCATTTATCCTTCCAAATGGTTCGGAGTGGACTCTAAATCCATAGCCAACTAGTTAGAATAGGGTTATAACTCTTTTTAAGATATTTATGAGCCAAAATAATGATTATCTTGTCCCTTTTTAATTTATTAATAATTTAATCACAAATTTATGCTTAATTATCTCTACTCTATCATTGAGTTTTGACTTTGTGGCCCATTAACTCTTGTATAAACCATTAGGAAAGCCCATCACTTATTTTGCTTAATGAGTTTCAATTTATTCATACAATTTTTAATTTTATTTTATTTATTTTTTCAATTTAAAAATTAAGAATTACTACAGATTAACTATATTGGATTCATTTGTGGACAGTCATTCCCAACTAAATAATATATTCTGCTTAGTAATCCAGAAGTTATGGTCGGATGACTCGGATCGATTCTTAAGAATGATCTCATAACTATTGCTGAGGTACACCATTTATGAGGTTAAGTATATAACAACTTAAGTCGCAAGGAGCGCCAAAGGTGAAAGGTTGATAAACATACGGACTTTGGGTTTCCAATCTTGCCAGAACGCCCAGATATTACCACCAGACATTCCTCACTTTTGGGCACCAATATGTCTAATTTCTTACCTGGATATATGATTTTGTAGAACGCATGGTGTGTGTATATACATATCATATAATATCCACCGAATTATTATATATATGTCTGGTATTATGATAGACCGGGATTAGAATGAGGATATTTTTAAGATATTTTCATTCTAACCCCGGTCTATCCTAATATCAAACATGTAAAGTTTTGGCCTCACTATTTATATCTCATTTTGAAAAAAATTAATTTGGTTATATCCTTCTAGCTAGTTGTCCTTCAACTCTAAGAAATATTTCGCTAAAATGCAAACTAAGTTATTAAACGAAGCTAAAGGTTCTAAAGTACCCTTTCTATACCGAAAAGGGAGAAAATTAACAGGTAGATAAAGTCATTTTGGGGAGATTTTAAAGTGAGGGTAGATTAGTCATCTTAGGCGTATATATTAACAAAAAGTGCTAATTTACTTATATATTATATATATATATTACTTTGCATGTTTTATCTTGTCTTTGACAGTGTCGGATTATTATAATTTCATTTGATGTCGAGCCTATGTTCCTTGATGATGTCGTAGGAAGTAGATCTAGGCATATTTTTGTTTATGTTAAAAAATTATTTTCTTCTCCTATTAATTTTATTTTAATAGACTTAATTTGTATCTTAAGTTTCAACTTTTTTGCGTATTTTTATGACCGCTAACTATCCAATAACGAATAAATACTCCCCATTCTTAGCAGACATGCAGACAAAGGGAAATATTTAATAGGATGTTTGAGAACACTTTTTTTTCAAAAAATTATTTTTATGTAAAAAATTATGTGATGTCAATTTTTAATTAAAATTTAAAATTGAGAAAATTGATATTACATATTTGAAAAAAGTGTTATAATTTTAAATTTTATGTTAACTTGTTTGACAGACATTTTTAATTACTTTTTAAATTATTAAAGTGATAAGAATAGTTCGAATGTGATTTCTTATAAGATAACATCTTATCTGTCAAATGGCTATTATTAACTAATTATAATTTTTATTTTATAGAAACAATTTATTATTCTTGTGAGTATGTTATGAAATTATATTATGAGTCAGAGAAAAAAAGAGTGCAGATCAGATGAGAGAGTGTGTGTGTGTGTGGAACGAAGGGGAGAGAGAGTGGAAGATGACAAGGGAGGGAGATGGAGAGTGTGACGTTGAAGAGAGAGCTATAGATAGAGTGAGGGAAGAGAGAGACTTGCCACTGTCCCATATTTAAAAAAAGTGGAGACTTGTTTTTTTAAAGAAAAAGTTTTTTATATGCAAGGATTCTTCTCCAAAAATTAGGAAATAACCATCACAAGTGGATTATATTTTTTACTTTTTAAAATTTGAGAGAAAAAAAGAAGAAATAGAGCAACCAAACACCCTATAATTCATTTGGCATCTGTGGTGGTGTTTTTCTGTTTGGGCTGGAGCCAAACGAGCCTCCACTAAGAGATGAAGGGAAACAATCGCCGGTGCGAACAATAGCCTGCAAAAACCAGAATAGGATCAGGGGGCCAGGTTGAAGAACTGGGGGGAACCCTCCGATGCCTAAGTCAGGTGACTGTAGAAAGGCTTGAGGAGGAAGGGTTCGCTTGTGTGTGCCTCGCGTGGAGGTGAGTGTATGGCCAGAGTTGCGTACCTTTGCATGGGAATCACCTATGCCCTTTATAGGCGAAGGTTCTAAAGAGGTTGGACGTGCCACCCTTTGATGACGCTAGAAAAGACGCGTCGGTTGGCGTCCTTAGTGGGGAGTTACTCATTGAGGCGCCCGTTGAGGGGCCCTGCGATTAATGCTCCCCTTGATTGTGGGGCGCGTGCAGTGCTGCCGTGGTAACCGCTGCTAGGAGGTGAAAGGGTTTCTCTGCCCTTCCTGGTCGGGAGGTACCGAACAGGCAGCCTACTCAGTAGCTGGACCGGTTGTTCGGTGCCTGGTGTCCGGAGGCACAGCTTGTGCTGATGGGAGGTGGAAGCGTGCTTCGAGCAGGACCTATTCGGTAGGCGGTGCTTGAACCGAACAGGTTGCGGGGCGTCCGGAGACAAATCTTAGGACTTGGAGGTGTCCTGACGTAGATATCGTGCTCGGAAGCCCCGGTCGCGCCAGAACGCCTTGGGCTGTACGTGGCGCCTTGTCAAGAGGCCCACCTCCTTGCTGGATCATGATGGTCGTGCTGGGCCATGATGCACCCTGCAAGCCGAGGGGGCTAGAAATAGCCACCACACTTGCCCCCCACTCTCTCAAGCCTGCTCGGATTCTGGAGTACCTTGAGAGAGGAGGTCTGCTCAGTTTGTCATTCGCATTAAATGCGATGCTGACCTCGGCAGTGCGAACGGTACCAGGGCGACGCCATTTGAAATCTCTCTTCGGGGACAGAAAACTCATGATGGCAGAGGTGACGTGTCGAGCGGAGAACTCTGCGCAGCGTGCTCGAACAGACTGTTGGGAGCGGGGAGCCGCCCCTTTTTCGCTTTGAATTCCGCGCCTCTTCCTTATAAGGAAGAGGGGGGGAGGAAGGCGGGGGCTCACGCCTTCCTCCCTTTGAAAGAAAGCTCTCTTTTGCTTCACCTCTTGCCTTCGTCTTCTTCTCCGCGATCCCAGTCGTCTTCCTCCCCCGCTGCTTCCTCTGCTACACCTGGAGATGTCGCAGAAGGGAAAGGCTGTGGCCGTTGCTAGAGTGAGCGAGGCGGCACCGCAGGGGCCGCAACGGACGAGGTATAGATATTTCGAGGGCCTCTGCGAGCGGTATCAGATTGGTGAGGAGTATGACATCGTCCTCTCCAGGGGCCGCAGCGGACGAGGTATAGATATTTCGAGGGCCTCTGCGAGCGGTATTAGATTGGTGAGGAGTATGACATCGTCCTCTCCACGGAGGAGGATCATACATGCTGCAGAGCCTAGGTGCATCGCAATGTCCCGGACCGACTAGAAGCAGGGTTTCGGGTGCCGCTGCCGGTGGTCGCCAGGGACATCTTGAACGTGTGGGGGATCGCCCCCATTCAGTTGACGCCGAACTTCTGGCACACCATCTACGCCTTCTGCATCTTATCTGCAAGTGCGGGAGATCGAGCCGACGGCGACCTCTTTAGGAGGCATTTCAGCCTGGCGGCATCCCCGCAGACCGGCAACATCATATACTACACGAAGCACTGGGCGAACAGGATGCGCATCCACTTTTCACCGAAGTACTCCAACAATAAGGGGTGGACGCATCGGGTGCTCTTCATCGCCCGCAACGAGGGAGCGCCGGAGTGGGGGTTCCCTACCAGAATTAGGGACCCGCGCAACAAGGAGACAGTTCCTTTGTTGGTCTGGGATGCGGCGAGGATCTCCGACCGCCTAAGCAACATCTACGTGGACAAGGCAGAGAAGTATCTGACGGAGGCCCAGCTCGTCAAGCATGGGCTCAGCCGAGCATGGAGTAAGTGGAATCCCCGTCTTTAGAGATTGTGTGTTAGATGTGGAGCCATCCCCCTTACTCTTCCTCTTCGTGTAGGTGCCGAGGAGCTCGCTGCCGGATGGGACGCAGAGGAGATGGCCCTCTATGCCGAGCAGATCACCGTTACGGCATACGTAGCAATCGCGGACGAGGGTCCTCCGACCATCCCTGCAACGAATCGCCCTACCGGGGGGCGAGCTGCCGAGAAGAGGCCGTTGAAGATCAATCCCGAGGGGAGTCCGGACCCAAGGCGGCGAAGAAGGCCGCGAAGAATGTGGCCGAGGTAGAGGCCGAAGAGGAAGAGGAGGAGGACGTTCCCCAGCTTCAGGATCGAAAGAGGAGGAAGCTGGTGAAGGCGGCCGAACAGAAGAGGTCGCGCGTCGCGCCCGAGACTAGACCCCTGACCACCGAGGGGATGTTCTCGGAGTTGGGGTTGGTCATGATGAGCGACCACTTCAATGAAGACTCCGAAAGGGAGCAGGGGCGGGTAACCGTGCTACAGGGCCGAACGAAGGAGAGGGTTGCAGACAAAGCATCCGACACCCTAGTGGAGGTGCCGTGCGCGGCAACGGAGGGTGGAGAGGGCGCCGTGCGGGGGCCCACTTCCGGAGAGGCCATAGGGGTGACGCGCACCGAGGAGGCGCCCGGGGGCACTGTTCTTTTTCCTACTATCTCTGTGGCAGCAGAGGGCCAGCTGCAGGTGTCAACGGTGGTGGCGCCCGAGGTCGCAGTCCCTTCTATCATCGAAGCGGCAGCTGAGGAGCGGCCGCAAGTAGTGGTGACATCGTCCGGGGCCGAGCAGGTGGGCGAACCGAGGAGGAAGGCCCTCGAAGGTCTACCGCACTAGGCAAAGGTCTGGAGGCATCCATCACCGGGAACATTGTCGCCATGGTCGGTAGAGGATCTTCTGCCAAGGAGGCGAGCATTGCTTTCGAGGTCCGAGCTGACTCTGAAGAAGACCGGCTGTTGCTGACGCAAGTGTTGGGGACGAAATCCCCAGCGCGCCCTTTGGAGGCGGTGATGGAGGCCGCTCTGGAGCGCCTCCAGAGACCTTCCCCCATGTCCTATCGCGTCCCAGCTAGAAGTGCTGGCGCGGTGCCAAGGGTTGAGCCCAAAGGACACCCCTGAGCACTCGCAGGAGGTCTACTGGGAGAGGCACCATGGCGAGGAGGACGATGAGGAGGACGATGAGGAGGACGTCAACGTGGAGGCGCTATCAAATAGCGTTTCGAAGTCGCTGGAGGTGCTGAAGCGGCTTTCCGAGTGTGCTCGGAACCACAAGCAGATGTGGGAGGCTGAATTCACCTTCTGCAAGGAGCTTGAGGCACAACGCCAGGCCCGGGAAGCCGAGCTGAAGGAGGAGGTGAAGAACCTCCAAGACGCGCTTCGCACTTCCGAGCTCAATCTCGCTGTCGCTCGGGCGGAGAAGGAGGCGCTCACGAACATCCTATCCGAGGCCAAGGCTCAGGGCGTTGCCGAATACAAGGCGGGGACAAGCTTCAAGAAAGACTTGGATCAATATGGCGCGCTTTGTTATAATGTGGGCCTCGACGCTGGAGAGGACCGAGGACGACGGCTGGCCACGATCGAGTACGCTCGCGAGTCCTTTGAAGCTGCCCTTCACGAGTGCCGACGACGGACCCAGGATCCACGCCTGGATGGAGTGCGTTTCTCGCTCTTCTAGGCAGGGCGGATGACCCCTGGGAACGATGGCGCCGGCCCCTCCGAGCAGACCCCTTGAATGTATCTTCTTTTTGGTGGCTCGTTGCGTACGAGCGCTTTTGTGAGAAGAATCCGAATAGATTCCTCTTTTTGAGTACTCAAACGGCTTTCTTTTTCTATCTTCTTTCCTTTGCGTTTGTTCTGTTCGAATCGGAATTCATCGGTCTTTTTAAAGGGTTCGTGGTTACCGCGCAGGTCGTTTGGAACTGAGAAAAGTCCGACCAGGGGTTTGCGCCGAACACCTTTGGCTTTAGGGTTTAGGTATCGCACTAGCCTTTCGAGCTGAAAAGCCTCGACTAGGGATGTCATGAATACCCTTTCGAGCAGATCAAAAGAACAGAAAGAAGAGAAATAGGATGTCGTGCAAGAGGTTTTTACAAATAATAAGCCTTTAGATTAGATACGTGCCAGGTTCTGGGTATGGCTTCGCCACTAGGAGTAGTCAGCTTGTAGGAGCCTTTTCCAAGAATCTGGGCGACCTGATAAGGTCCTTCCCATTTCGGGGCAAGTTTGCCGATTGCTCTTCGGGGGTCCGATGCCGAGAAACAGCGCAGAACAAGGTCACCTTCGAAGAAGCGACGCTCCCGAACTCGGGAGTTGTAGTATTGCGTGAGTCACTGTTGGTAGGTGACTAGTCGAATGCTGGTGTCGCTTCGACGTTCGCCGAGCATGTTTAGATTCTCCCTGAGTGCACGGTTGTTAGCCGCTTCGTCGAAGTGTGTTGTTCGAATGGTGGGGAGAGCAACTTCTAAGGGCACGACAGCTTCTGTGCCGTAGGCCAAATGGAAGGGAGTCTCCCCGGTGGCCACCCGAGCAGTTGTTCAGTGACACCATAGCACGTTAGGGAGCTCTTTGATCCACGAACCGCCTGCAACTTCAACCCTTGTTCGTATCCCATGTAGCAGTGTTCGGTTGGCATTTTCGACCAGACCGTTCACCTGGGGATGCACTACTGAAGTGAAGTGGTTGTAGATGTCGAGCTCAAGGCATTTTTGCTTGAAGAATGTGTTGTCGAACTGCTTCCCGTTGTCAGAGGTGATCACCTTTGGGATGCCAAACTGGCAAAGGATGTTCTTCCATACGAAGTTCCACGCAGCTTGGTCGGTGATCATCGCAACAGGTTCTGCCTCGATCCACTTGGTGAAGTTGTCGATGGCAATGAATAGGAATTTCTTCCGCCCTTGAGCTTCTGGGAAAGGACCCAAGATGTCAATTCCCCATCTGATGAAAGGACGGGGTTCGAACAGGGTGTGCAGCTGTTCGGCTGGTTGCTTGATGAGCTGTCTGAATTTCTGGCACTCCGGCCACTTCCTGGAGTAGGACATGCAGTCGTTTTGCAGAGAAGGCTACTAGAACCCTGCTCGGAGAATGCTACGCGCCAATGTTCTGCCCCCCAAGTGGCTTCCGCACAGGCCTTCATGGACCTCTTCGATGGCCGGCGTTGCCTCTATAGGGCTAAGGCACCGCAGAAGAGGTCTTGAGAGGGATCGTCTGTACAGATGACCTTCAATGAGAGTGAACTTTTGGCAGCGTAGCATGATCTTGCGAGCCTCGCTTTGGTCGGGCGGAAGCTCTCCGCGAAGCAGATAGGCCATGAGGGGGTCCATCCAGCTCGGTGCTAGAGGGCCAGCCTCAATGGCTGCTACATCTTCTCCAGTGCTCGGTGAAATGAGCTCTTCTATGAATACAGAGTGAGAGGGGGTGATGTCGGCTGAAGATGCCAGTTTGGCGAGTGCGACGACCCGCGCGTTCTGCTCCCGCGGGACATGTATAACTTCGAAGTAGAGAAGACCCTCCGTTCGGATCTTGACCTACTAGAGGTATTGCGCCATGTGGGGTTCCCTCGCTTCAAAGAGTCCGCTCACTTGGCTGGCGACTAGCTGCGAATCACTGAAGACCCGTAGTCGGAGTGCTCCAAGGTGCCTAGCCATTCGGATTCTGGACAGAAGTGCTTCGTACTCAGCTACATTATTGGAGGCGGTGAAGTGGAACCTAAGGGCGTACTGAAACTCCAGACCTTCCGGGGAAGTAAGCACTAGGCCTGCTCCACTTCCTATGACACAGGATGATCTGTCGACGTAGAGCTCCCATGGGGGCTCGTCTGCCAATGGGGATCCTGCTCGGTCGGGAGAGTACATTCCGCCACGAAGTCTGCCAATGCCGGCGCCTTGATGGTCGTCCTTGGACGGTAGCTGATATCGAATTCGCCAAGCTCGATGGCCCATTTGACGAGCCTTCCGGAAGCCTCCGGACGCTGAAGGATGAGCTTCAACGGCTGGTCGGTGAGGACCATGATTGGATGGGCCTGGAAGTAAGGCCCGAGCTTCCGTGCGGTTGTCACCAGTGCCAGAGCGAGCTTCTTTACCCAAGGGTACCTTCTTTCAGCTTACTGAAGGACCCTGCTGATGTAGTAGACAGGATGCTGTGCCGCTGCCTCTTCCCTAATCAATACTGCGCTGATGGAATGTTCGATAACCGACAGATACACGAACAGGGGTTCCCCAAGCATAGGTTTTGAGAGAACATGTGGGGCTGCCACGTACGCCTTTAGCTCGGTGAAGGCTGCTTCGCAGTCCTCACTCCACTGTACATGCCCCCCTTGCTGTGAGGTGCCTTTGGGGACTCGCAGCAACTTGAAGAAGTTAAAACTCCTTTCTACTGCTCGGGACATGAATCGGTTGAGCGCGGCAAGGCATCCAGTGAGCCGCTGAACGTCGCGCACTGTTTTAGGATTTCTCATCTCTAGTATGGCCCGAATTTTTCGGGGTTGGCCTCTATTCCTCTGTTAGAGACGAGGAAACCAAGGAACTTACCCGAGCGTACTCCGAACGCACACTTCGAGGGATTGAGCTTCATATTGTACCTTCGCAAGGTTGCGAAGGTTTCTTCGAGGTCGGTGATGTGGTCGGCGCTCGAGAGCATTTTGACCAGCATATCATCAACGTAGACCTCCATATTACGCCCGATCTGCTGCTCAAACATCTTGTTGACCAGCCGCTGGTACGTCGCGTTTGCGTTCTTCAGACCAAAAGGCATCCTTGTAAAACAATAGAGGCCAAGGTCGGTGACGAACGTGGTGGCGTCCTGGTCTGGAGGATGCATGCTGTTCTGGTGGTAACCAGAATAAGCATCTAGGAAGCTGAGGAGCTCATGTCCGGATGTGGCGTCCACCAGCTAGTCGATGCGCGGCAAAAGGAAGTTATCCTTGGGCGTGGCTTTGTTGAGATCCTTATAATCCACGCACACTCGCCATTTCCCATTGGCTTTGCGTACGAGGACTACATTGGAGATCCACCTTGGGAATTGAGCTTCTCTGAGGAGCCAACAGTTCGACTTTTAATGACGTGATCCTGGATCACGGTCTGCCGTTTCCGATTGACGGGTCTCCGCCTTTACTGGACCGGGGGTACCTTTGGGTCCAGGCGAAGACGATGCACCATTATTTCCGAAGTCCGACCATGCGAACACGTCCAAATTGGCTAGCAGGAAAGCCTTATAGCGCTGTTGTTCGGCTTCTGGCAGTAGTGTACCAATATAGAGGACATGTTCGGGGTCGTCGTCCACCCGAACAGGAAGTAGGTCCTTGGCAGGAGTTCCCCGGTTGGTGGAAGGTTGATCAGCTGGTGAGGGTGTGACTTCTGGAGCTGCGAGGGGTTGTTTGTCTCTCAGAGAGAGGACATAGCATCGTCGCGACTCGCGTTGACTACCGAGCACCTCGCCGATGCCACACGGGGTCGGGAACTTCATCTTTTGATGGAGAGACGAGGGTACAACCTTGATTTGACCAATCAGGATGGCATTGTATCCGGACATGCTTCGGATAACCAAGAAGTCTGCTATCTTGGTTACGCTCTTCGGGGCCGTCCCAAGGGTGATTGGGAGGCGGGCTTAGCCCATGGGTTGAACCGAGACCCCTGAGAAGCCGAACAGAGGCGATTCTACTGGGGTGAGCTGGTCGGTCTTCAAACCCATAAGCAGAAAGCAGTCGTAAGCCAACACGTCTGGGGTACTTCCATTATCCACCAGAATCCGGCACACAATACAGTGATTGATGGTGGCCGAGACGACCAACGCATCAGTGTGTGGAGTGGAGACTCCTACAAGGTCTTCATTCGAGAAGGTTATAGCCTCCTCGGACCGTGCGCGTACAGGACTGGGGCGATAAGGGGTGGGACGAGGCGTCGGGGGCCTGTCCACCAAGTGCACCTGTCGAACGTAGTTGTGTTGGCTTTGGTTCCTTTCTTCGCCATCTCCTGCCCATTAGGCTCGTTGTTGATGGGCTGCTCCGGGATCCGTTCTCGGCATCTTGAGCGGTCTTTGTTGCGGCGCACGTACCGTCCGAGGTAGCCGCGCTTGATCAAGGACTCTATCTTGTCCTTGAGTTGGCGGCACTCAGAGGTGGCGTGGCCGTGGTCACGGTGGAAGCGATAGTACTTATCCTGGTTGCGCCTGCGGGGCTCGGAGTGCATCCTCAGTGGCCATCGAATATACTGCTCATCCCGGATTTCGGCCAGGATCTATTTGGGAGCCACGGTGAGCAGGGTGTACTCGGTGAAGGGGCGTGGTCGGCACGGTGAGTCCCCGTTGCGCCCCCCCTTTCTTCCGATCACGGTCGAAACCGTTGTCGGAAGGCCTCTTCTTGTCCGATTGGTCACCCTGCTCCGCTCGGCTGGCAGCCAGGCTCTCCTTGCACGCAGCATGTCGCTGGGCAGTGGAGAGGAGCTCGGAGAGGGTAGAGGGTTGCTGCACTCCCAACGTTCTTTGGAGAAAGCCATCGCGAGTGCCCTGGATAAGGGCACTGGTGGCTAGGGACGTCGAGGCGTGGGATGCGCAGCGCTTCATCCCAGAACTTTTTGACGTAGTCCCAGAGCGCTTCCGTAACATCGCGTGCTTTTCGGATCCATGCGGATCATGTGTGTTGTGGTTGAGGTGGCCGTTGTGAGGCCAGTGTGGAACAGGTATGTGGTGTGTGCAGGTTTGTGTGGGTTTGCAACCTAAAGCAGAACAGCATTGGCTGCTGTTGGTCACAAGTTAACGGCCAGATTTGGACGTTTACTGAGTTAACGTCCATGAAAAGTGACGTTAAGATGTGAACCTAACGGCATAAGATGTGGACGCCTAGGCTGGGCAGTTGGATAAGCGGCAGAGGGGTTGACGCCAACCTGAGATTCTGCAGGTTATAGGGTCACCCGAGAGCAGGTTTTCCACCTGGTTCTCATTCTCCCTTGCCCCAGCTTCATGCCCCCGTGTTCCTAAAGCTTCCAACAGGTACTGAAGGGTGCTTGGAGGATCGTGGACGTGAGGCGTTGCCGAATTGCGCGAGGAAACACCGTGGCGTGGTGCAATTCCCGCGGGAGCTCGCGGAGGGTTCGGTGTGAATCGGGAGATTGCGGGAGGTTTTAGCGTGTTCTGAGGTAGGGAATGACCCCTGTAATCCCTATAGGTTGTGATAATAAAATCAGATAATATGCGTCTGCATGAAAATGGTGATTTCGGGTCATGGTATCCATGTGGGGTTGATGGGTGGTTGGACGAATTTAACCAGTAAAGCATGCTGTATAAGATTGTTTAGGATTCATGCATGCTAGAGGAACTGTTTCTGTATGTTTTACCGTTGTTTTAGTGGTTGTAAAACTAGTAGAAATGGTTTAGGGTTTCTGCAAGAATAGAAGCAGAAGAACTTGGCGTCAACATCGCTTGTCGCCAAGCTCATCAGCCAGGAGATAGACGGCTAGATCCCTTGCCGTCTACTTCCTGTAAGCGGCAGTCGATGAGGCCGCCTACTTGTATATAAGCTGAAATTACTATTTAAGGTGTTTATCGATAATGCATGGTGTATTGGCACCTGTAGTGCACTGAGTGCACATAATTCCCGTGTTTTAGCATACAAGGTATGCAGTTATTACTTACTTTGTGGCTGTGCGTTTTTACGCGAGTCCATTTGGGTTCACGTGTGGTGGACCGTTGTTACTTGAGGTTTACGTATGGTTCACGTGGTTTGTGTGTGACGTGCACGTGGTTTTGTGTACGTGGCAAGTAGTACGACGCCTACCGTGGTTACCTCTCAGTTGGGTTGCCCCAAGTTCTTGTGAGCCAGGCTGTTAGCTCGGGGCTTTGTCCCGGTACTTGTGTTTACCGTCGAGGTCTGTGTCGTCTGACCTGGACACCCTCACTCTTGTGTTGAGTTGCACGTCCGGCTGAGGGAAAGACGACAGTGGGACAGTGACACTTGTGTTTGTCTTTAGTCACTTGTAGCGCGCTCGTAGTTGGGGGTACGGACACCAGTAGTCGACACTGGTCCCCAGCTAGTCCTTTTCCAGTGCCTCACTCTAGAGAGCCAGGGCCAGGGTCTCCTGAGGTGTCAGGCATGGGCCTGCGACCGTGTGGTCCGCAGGTGGTGGTGTTAGTTGGTCTCCACAGTTGCTTGACCTTTTCACGTAGAGCGGCAGCTGGACCTTTCGTCCGTGGCTGCGAGACTGAGAGTAGATCTGTGTTAGCTTGTCCGAGTCAGTTTCTGGTGTCGCGAACCAGTTCACGTGGCTCGTGTTTGGCCGTCTCTACTTAGCTTGTACACCTGTACTGGTTTCCCGTTAATTATTACAGTTGTTTTTCGTAGTCAGCAGACGGTGAGTACTTTTACAGCTTTCATATCCTGTTTAGTTGTTCTATAATTGTTGATAATGTTTACTGCTTTCGTACCTGTGGTTTTGTTTTGCTCGGTGTTGGGGGAGTTCCCTACTGAGCCAGTGACTAGCGAGGCTTACCCCTACCCCCACAGGTGAGAGCGAGGAGGACGTTTCACGACCATCGTCCAGTTCAGAGCCACGCCGTAGCGGTGCAGAGTCAGTACCTCCAGCTGTGTAATAGCAGCTCCAGCAGTGTAGTGTAAATAGTTGTTTATTTTCTTCAGTTGTACCTCGGGGTATGCCCCAGGCTCTTGTACTTCTTTTCAGTTTTGTGGAAATATGGCTATGTAACTTGTGAATTATATATATAAAATGGTGTGTTCCTTGTGTTTACACGGACTGTGGTTTGGTATCCCTTGCGAGGCTTTGGCCCGTTCGCGGGAGGCGGATCCTTATTAAGCTTGTTACCGATTTAACGGGCATAAATAAGGCATTCCGTCACAGTTGGTATCAGAGCAAGGTTCGTGTTAATATAAGGAACTAGAAAGATACATAGCCTTATTTCGGTCTTTGTACACTGCTGGTAGGGACCCTGGTTTTTGATAATTTGTTGTTTTGATTTTGTTTGGTTTTGTTTATGTAGAAATTTCTGGAATGGCTGATAGAAGAGATTGGGGTGGTGGAGGAGATGATCCGGGGGAAAGTACCCAGCATATGATAGAAAGAATCTGGGAAAGCCTCACGGATATTCGGGCAAGGATGGATCAGCAGGCGCCGGTACCACCGGTTGCAGTGCCACCTGGGGATGGAGAGCTGTACCTGTAGCTCCAGTTCCGCCAAGAGTGGAGGTGCCTTTTGCAGCACCTGTGCCACCACCACCACCAGTATTGATAGCAGAAGAACAGTGATGCAGGTTGAGAAATTTCTGAGATTGCAGCCACTACTTATTCAGGAGGGCCGAATCCAGATACAGCGGAGCACGGGTTTATGAGATTGAAAGAGTTTTTGCAACTATGAGGTGTCCGCAGCAGATAAGGTTGTGTTAGCTGCTTATCAGTTGAGAGGTTTTGCATTGGAATGGTGGCGACTGAAGATGCAGACCACTTTTGCAGGCAGGACAAAGAGGCATCACTTGGTCGGAATTTCTCGATGTATTTAACGATACATTCTTTCCGATTCAAGTACAGCAAGTGAAAAGAGAGCAGTTCGGACGCTCCAGCAAGGTAACTCTTCAGTTTAGAGTACCAGATGAGATTTATGGCGCTTAGCCGTTATGCACCTTATGTGTATCAGATAATAGCATGATGGTTGAGTATTTATTAGAGGTTGAGAGTGGAATTGCAGGATGCAATAGTGCCTCTCATGTGTAAGACAGTGGAAGAAGCAGCCCAGAGAGCAACTACTTTGGAGAGGTCTATTCGGACTCGTCAGGTGGGTGAGTCAGGCTCAAGTAGTTTTCGGCTACCGCAGCAGTCAGTGGGTGCAAGTAAGGGTAAAGCACCAGCATGACCTTCTTCATCAGGCTTTGGTAAATGGGGCCAGAAATTAAAGCAAGCATTTAAAGGCAAAGGAAGAGGATGGGGAGGTCGTCAGCAGTTTCAGCAGGGCCGAGGTAGGCCTGAGGTGGAGGAGTCGCAGCAGAGTACTGCCAGGCAGCCCGTTACTCCACCAGGATATAGATGTATAATTGTAATCAGCCGGGACATTTGATCCGCAATTGTCCCTATCCGAGAGAATATGGTTATGGTAGAGGTGTGCAGCAGCAGCAGCAGCCTCAGCAGTTTCAGCAGCCACAGTTAGGTCGTGGCAGAGGAGCACCGCAGCAGCGGGGAGAGGCCGGGTTATGGCTATCACCGAGCCCAGGCGGAGGCATCGAATATGATAGAAGGTACTTTACCTCTTTATGAATATTCAGCAAGAGTTTTATTTGATTCGGGTGCCTCTCATTCTTTATTTCTGAAGAATTTTTGAATTGTATGGCTCATCCTTTAGAAGAGAAGTCTTGTGAGTTAGTAGTGGAGGTTCCTTTGGGTGAGTTTTGCTCACTTCGAGCTATGTAGATGAAGCTCCTGTTATGATTGAAGGGAAACCGATGCCGGGTCGGTTGTATGCCCTGCAGTGTCAGATTATGATATTATTTTGGGTATGGATTGGCTTGAGATGTATGGAGCAATGTTAGATTGCAGAAAGAAAAGGATCAGATTTGTCATCCTAATGGTGCAGTATTTGAATATCAAGGTATGCCTTTTTATACCTCTAAGTTTCTAATTTCTGCAATTAAAGCTAGAAAGTTGATAATGCTGGGTGTGTGGCTTATTTAGCCTCGGTAAGTTTGGTAGAAGCTAGTCAGTCAGTTGAAGCAGTTCCCGTGGTTAGGGAATTTGCTGATGTTTTTCCTGAGGATTTGCCTGGTTTAGCTCCACATAGAGAAGTGGACTTTACCATTGAGTTGCTGCCAGGTACCATGCCGATTTCTAAAGCTCCATATCGGATGGCACCAGCAGAACTTAAAGAATTGAAAAAGCAGTTAGAAGAATTGTTGCAGAAAGGGTTTATTAGACCGAGTCATTCCCCGTGGGGAGCGCCGGTTTTATTTGTGAAAAAGAAAGATGGAAGTTTTCGGATGTGTATTGATTATAGAAAATTGAATGATGTGACCATTAAGAATAAGTACCCGTTGCCGGAATAGATGATCTGTTTGATCAGTTGCAATCAGCAAAGGTATTTTCTAAAATTGATTTGAGGTCCGGGTACCATAGTTGAGAATTAAAGAGGAGGATATAGATAAAACAACTTTCAGAACCAGATATGGTCACTTTGAGTTTGTGGTTATGCCATTTGGGTTGACTAATGCTCCTGCAGGTTTTATGGATCTGATGAATAGAATTTTCATCCATATTTAGACCAATTCATTGTGGTCTTTATTGATGATATTCTGATTTATTCAGCATCTGAAGAGGAGCATGCAGCTCATTTGAGGTTTACCCTGCAGTTGTTAAGGGATAACCAAGTTATTTGCCAAATTCAATAAGTGTGAATTTTGGCTGAAAGAAATTCAGTTTTTGGGTCATGTTATCTCAGCTAAAGGAGTAGCAGTAGACCCAAGTAAAGTGGAAGCAGTGATGAGATGGGAAGTGCCTAAGACAATAACCGAGATTAGAAGTTTTCTGGGTTGGCAGGTTATTATAGGCGCTTTATTCAAGATTTTTCTAAGATTGCGGCACCTATGACTAATTGACCAGGAAAGGTGTGCCTTTCGTGTGGTCCGGTGAATGTCAGAAAAGTTTTATGGAATTGAAGAAAAGACTTACATCAGCACCTATATTGACATTACCGGCAAGGAGTGGGGTTTGTGTTGTATACTGATGCTTCAAGGAGAGGGCTTGGTGCAGTGCTTATGCAGTATGGCAAAGTGATAGCTTATGCGTCAAGGCAATTGAAGCCGGCAGAAGAGAATTACCCCACTCATGATTTAGAATTGGCAGTTGTTGTGTTTGCCTTAAAAATGTGGAGGCACTATCTATATGGCGAGAGATTTGAGATCTTTACAGATCATAAAAGTTCGAAGTATATCTTCTCGCAGAAAGATTTGAATCTTCGTCAGCGCAGATGGATTGAATATTTGAAAGATTATGATTTTAGTTTGGCTTATCATCCGGGTAAGGCCAATGTTGTAGCAGATGCCTTGAGCAGAAAGGCATATGTAAGTGATGATGATTAAAGAATGGAAGCTGTATGAAGAAGTAGTAGAGAACTCCTTGTATGTGCCCAGTAGTCAGCGACGGGCAGGCTAGCTGCTAGTGCTAGTAGAGCCGTCTTGTATTGGCAGATTATTGAGGCTCAGAAGCAGATGTAAATTTAGTTGAAATTGTGAAAATGGAAGGAGTACCATTGATGATAATTGTGTGGTTAGGCTTAGAGGCAGGTTGTTTGTTCCAGCAGAGAGAGAGGTGAAGCAGCGAGTGTTGGAAGAGGCTCATAAATCTAGGTACACTATCCATCCGGGTAGTACTAAAATGTACTATGATTGAGAAAACATTTCTGGTGGCCTCATATGAAGAAAGAAATAGCAGAATTTGTTGCAAGATGTGCTATCTGTCAGCAGAACATCAGAAACCTGGAGGTTTGTTGCAACCGTTACCCATTCGCAGTGGAAATGGGATGATATTGCTATGGACTTTGTGGCAGGTTTACCAAGATCGAGTTCTGGGCATAATGGAATATGGGTATTTTTGACAGATTGACTAAGGTGTGCAGATTAGTGGCAGTGAGTATGTCTTGGACAATGGACAGATTAGCAAAGATTTATGTTGAAAAGATTGTTCCACTGCATGGTATTCCGAAGACTATTGTGCTGATAGAGAGATCCAAGATTTACTTCTGATTTTTGGAGAAGTCTGCAAAGAGTAATTGGTACTGAGCTGAGATATAGCTCTGCTTATCATCCCCAGACAGAGTCAGACAGAAAGGACTATCCAGACGATTGAGGATATGTTGCAAGCTTGTTGTTTGTTTGGGGAGGTAGTGGGAGCATCATTGGGTATGGTTGAGTTTGCCTATAATAATAGTTATCATACCAGTCTTGGGATGGCACCGTATGAAGCTTTATATGGAAGGCCATGTAGAACCCCATTGAACTTGGAAGTGGGAGAAAGGCAGTTAGTGGGTCCTGAATTGATTCAGCAAACCACTGAGGTAGTGAAGCTTATTGAAGAGAAATTGCAGGCAGCTCAAAGCAAAAGCAAAAGTTTATGCAGATATCCGGAGGAGACCACTTCAGTTTGAGGTGAGAGACTTGGTTTTCTTGAGAGTTTCCCCGAGTAAAGGTATTATGAGATTTGGTAAGACTGGAAAGTTGAGCCCGAGATATGTGGGACCTTTCAAGTGTTAGAAGGATTGGGGAAACAGCTTATAGGCTAGATTGCCAGCTGATTTTGCGAATGTTCATGATATATTTCATGTTTCTATGTTAAGAAAGTGCATTGAAGATCCAGCTCAAATAATTAGATATCAAGGTGGTGACCTGAGATCGGATATGACTATGCCAGAGTATCCGGTGCAAATCATGGATCGAAAGATAAAGAGGTTGAGAAATAAAGAAATTGAGCTAGTTAAAGTGAGATGGGAAAATAGGTTGGGTGGTGAGGATACCTGGGAGTTAGCCGAGGAAATGGATAAAGGGTATCCCTATCTGTTTAAATAAGCTTTTGTGTTTCTTTTTAGATGATAGTGTTTATAAATGTATGTATGTATAAATTGTTTAACTTTGAGTTGTGTTATGAATTTCGAGGTCGAAAATTCTTTTTAGATGATAGTAATGTAACGTCGCGTGCTTTTCGGATCCATGCGGATCATGTGTGTTGTGGTTGAGGTGGCCGTTGTGAGGCCAGTGTGGAACAGATATGTGTTTGTGTGCAGGTTGTGTGGGTTTGCAACCTAAAGCAGAACAGCATGGCTGCTGTTGGTCGCAGGTAACGGCCAGAT
This sequence comes from Colocasia esculenta, assembly GCA_014218235.1. Classification (NCBI taxonomy): domain Eukaryota; kingdom Viridiplantae; phylum Streptophyta; class Magnoliopsida; order Alismatales; family Araceae; genus Colocasia; species Colocasia esculenta. The sequence continues at coordinate 69,722,115 of CM024759.1, read as the reverse complement.
GTGGACGTTTACTGAGTTAACATCCATGAAAAGTGACGTAAGATGTGAACCTAACAGCATAAGATGTGGACGCCTAGGCTAGGCGGTTGGATAAGCGGCAGAGGGGTTGACGCCAACCTGAGAATTCTGCAGGTTATAGGGTCACCCGAGAGCAGGTTTTCCACCTGGTTTCATTCTCCCTTGCTCCAGCTTCATGCCCCCGTGTTCCTAAAGCTTCCAACAGGTACTGAAGGGTGCTTGGAGGATCGGGGACGTGAGGCGTTGCCCAATTGCACGAGGAAACGCCGTGGCGTGGTGCAATTCCCGCGGGAGCTCGCGGAGGGTTCGGTGTGAATCGGGAGATTGCGGGAGGTTTAGCGTGTTCTGAGGTAGGGAATGACCCTATAAGCCTATAGGTTGTGAAATAAAATCAGATAATATGCGTCTGCATGAAAATGGTGATTTCGGGTCATGGTATCCATGTGGGGTTGATGGGTGGTTGGACGAATTTAACCAGTAAGCATGCTGTATAGATTGTTTAGGATTCATGCATGTAGAGGAACTGTTCTGTATGTTTTACCGTTGTTTAGTTGTAAAACTAGTAGAAATGGTTTAGGGTTTCTGCAGAATAGAAGCAGAAAAACTTGGCGTCAACATCGCTTGTCGCCAAGCTCATCAGCCAGGAGATAGACGGCTAGATCCCTTGCCGTCTACTTCCTGTAAGCGGCAGTCGATGAGGCCGCCTACTTGTATATAAGCTGAAAATATATTTAAGGTGTTTATCGATAATGCATGGTGTATTGGCACCTGTAGTGCACTGAGTGCACATAATTCCCGTGTTTAGCATACAAGGTATGCAGTTAGTTACTTACTTTTGTGGCTGCGCGTTGTTTACGCGAGTCCATTTGGGTTCACGTGTGGTGGACCGTTGTACTTGAGGTTTACGTGAGGTTTCACGTGGTTTGTGTGTGACGTGCACGTGGTTTTGTGTACGTGGCAAGTAGTACGACGCCTAGTGGTTACCTCTCTAGTTGGGTGCCCAGGTTCTTTGTGAGCCAGGCTGTTAGCTCGGGGCTTTGTCCGGTACTTGTGTTGTACCGTCGAGGTCTGTGTCGTCTGACCTGGACACCCTCACTCTTGTGTTGAGTTGCACGTCCGGCTGAGGGAAAGACGACAAGGGACAGTGACACTTGTGTTTGTCTTTAGTCACTTGTAGCGCGCTCGTAGTTGGGGGTACGGACACCAGTAGTCGACACTGGTCCCCAGCTAGTCTTTTCCAGTGCCTCACTCTAGAGAGCCGGGCCAGGGTCTCTGAGGTGTCAGGCATGGGCCTGCGACCGTGTGGTCCGCAGGTGGTGGTGTTTAGTTGGTCTCCACAGTTGCTTGACTTTTCACGCGGAGCGGCAGCTGGACCTTTCGTCCGTGGCTGTGAGACTGTGTTAGCTTGTCCGAGTCAGTTTCTGGTGTAGCGAACTAGTTCACGTGGCTCGTGTTTGGCTGTCTCTACTTTAGCTTGTACCTGTACTGGTTTTTTGTTTAATTATTACAGTTGTTTTTCGTAGTCGGCAGACGGTGAGTACTTTTACAGCTTTCATATCCTGTTTAGATGTTCTATAATTGTGATAATGTTTACTGCTTTCGTACTGTGGTTTTGTTTGCTGGTGTTGGGGGAGTTTCCTACTGAGCCAGTGACTAGCGAGACTCACCCCTACCCCCACAGGTGAGAGCGAGGTGGACGTTTCACGACCGTCGTCCAGTTCAGAGCCACGCCGTAGCGGTGCAGGGTCAGTACCTCCAGCTGTGTAATAGCAGCTCCAGCAGTGTAGTGTAAATAGTTGTTTATTTTCTTCAGTTGTACCTCGGGGTATGCCCCAGGCTCTTGTACTTCTTTTCAGTTTTGTGAAAATTGGCTATGTAACTTGTGAATTATATATATAAAATGGTGTGTTCTTGTGTTTACACGGACTGTGGTTTGGTATCCCTTGCGAGGCTTGGGCCCGTTCGCGGGAGGCGGATCCTTATTAAGCTTGTTACCGATTTAACGGGCATAAATAAGGCATTCCGTCACAGCTTCGCCCTTCCTCTGCCGAATAGATAGAAGAGAAGCCGCGGTGCGTAGCGACGATCTCCCGCCCAAGAAGTTGTCTCGAAAGGACTTCTTCAACTGGTGGAAGGAGGAGATGGAGCCCACAGGGAGGGCTTCAAACCATGTCCGGGCAGTCTTCTTCAAGGTGGACAGGAAGGCCCGGCATTTGGCCACGTCTGATGCTCCGTGGAACACCATGTGCGACTCAAAGCTGTGGATGTGATCAACGGGGTTGAAAGTGCCGTCATAAGGTGCAATGGTAGGCAGTGGTAGCTTCGGTGGGCTTCCAGGATCTCCACGGTAAACGGGGAGTGGAAGTCCAGGTCTTCATCCGTCGCTGTTTTGCCCTCTACCCTTTGGACATTGCATCCACGCGGCGCTCCAGGTCGACGACGCGGCGGAGGCGTCTGGCCAACTCCTGGTCGGAGTGCACAAAGCCCTCGCATTTTGACTTGTAGGAGTTGGCGCCCACGACAAAACGTGGGGGAGATAGGACCACCGCGGAGCGGTGAGGCGAATTGTCCTGCCACTCTGGTGTCTAACGCGCCGACGGGGCCCTGCGTGACCGTCGGGGCGATTCCGCATGCTGCTCCAGTGGTGTCGGAGGGCCGCGAGATCATCGGCGAGATGACTCCGCCTACTGCTCCGGTGGCGGGGGAACCGTCAGGGTCGGTTGCCTGGCCAACTGGGCCTGGTGGCCCTGGCAGATTCCTACTTGGTGATGCATCTGCCCCCGGAGCTCCGCTATCTCCAGGCAGTTACTGGCATGGCAGCAGCAGGAACATCGCCGGTTGCACTAGGGGGCGACGACGATGTCGACAGGGAGGATTCAGTCGTGTGAGTCCGCACACGACTGTCGAGACCTCGTCACTCTACTGTCGGGGTTCTAGTGAGAGGAACGTCCGCGAGCCATGACTGACGTTGTTCCCACAGACGGCGCCAAATATGTGGTGGTGTTTTCCTGTTTGGGCTGGAGCCAAACGGGCCTCCACTAAGAGATGAAGGGAAACAATCACCGGTGCGGACAGTAGCCTGCAAAAACCAGAACAGAATCAGGGGGCCCGGTTGAAGAAGTGGGGGGAACCCTCCGATGCCTAAGTCAGGTGACTGTAGAAAGGCTTGAGGAGGAAGGGTTCACTAGTGTGTGCCTCGTATGGAGGTGAGTGTATAGCCAAGGTTGCGTACCTTTGCATGGGAATCACTTGTGCCCTTTATAGGCGAAGGTTCTGAAGAGGTTGGACGTGTCACCCTTTGATGAAGCCGGAAAGGGCGCGTCGGTTGGCGTCCTTAGTGGGGAGTTACTCATTGAGGGGCCCTGTGGTTAATGCTCCCCTTGATTGTGGGGCGCGTGCGGTGCTGCCGTGGTAACCGCTACTAGGAGGTGAAAGGGCTTTTCTACCCTTCTTGGTCGGGAGGTACTGAACAGGCAGGCTGCTCGGTAGTTGGACCGGTTGTTCGGTGCCTGGTGCCCGAAGGCACAACTTGTGCTGATGGGAGGCGGAAGCGTGCTTCGAGCAGGACCTGTTTGATAGGCGGTGCTTGAACCGAATAGGCTGCGAGGCGTCCGAAGACAGTTCTTGGGACTTGGAGGTGTCCTGACGTAGAGATTGTGCTCGGAAGCCCTAGTCACGCCCGAACACCTTGGGCTGTACCTGAGGATGCGTGGCGCCTTGCCAGGAGGCCACACCTGCCTGATGGATCATGATGCGCCGTGCTGGGCCATGATGGGCCCTGCAAGCCTAGGGGGCCAGAAATAACCACCACGACATCCATGATAGAAAGATCAATGTTGTTGGTTCGGTTGGAACTTGGGTGGACAGTTCAGATGATAAGGGACTATTAGAATGTGTGGGCACATATCTTGTAATGGGAGTGGAAATAATGAAATGTTGCACTCCAACTTTTTTTTTTACCATAAAAAAGATTCTCTTATATTAGATAAGCCAAGATACATAGAATCTAAGACCACGGAAGGGGATCATTGTCCCTGGATAGGAAGACAGTCGCCTAGAGGAGCACAAGTAAGATATACAAAAAAATAATAGAAGAAAAATTACATATATAAAAGGTCGAAAACCGGTCTACAAAACTTGATCAACACTAAAACAAGCACAAAACAAGGGTCTGTTCGGATGGATGATTGCTACTCCATACATTTGCAGCAAACCAAGCAATCGAGCTTCGAAGACACACATTGATGCATAGAGTGTGAAATAACCCCACAACATAAGTTAATCTTTAGAATCCAACACCTTCAACAAGGATGATTCAAAGAATTACAAGCCACAAATTGGAAACTTGGAAGAAGTTTCACCTAAAAAAACTTTAGAAGATTGATCCTAGATGGAGATACTAGCTCGGCAAGAGGCGATAAATAGAGCTTAGACACCTATATGCACATTGCAACAACCCATAAAATAAAGTATAGGAAAAGGCTGGACAAGGGAAACTATTTTGTAACATTATTTAGTAACCCGTTAAAGTGACATTACAAAACAAAATGTGTCACATTAACAATTGAAAAACGCTCGGTAAATGAGAAGGTTGTGGTGCATTTGAATTGAAGTGTTACGAATTGGTGTTACTAAATCATTTAGGCCGAGGAGGGGATGGGAGGGGTGTTGAAAGGAGGATTGTGGATAGAAGATCGGGCCGACTGACCTAAGTGAGAGAAAAGAAACTTTAGAGAGAAAGGGTGTCATGCCCCGCCAATTTAGCAGCGGAATAAATCGGGGAGGTATGAACAACGTGTATGGTAACAACAATAGCACATACAGTCGCAAACATCAGAGCATCTAATGGACAATAATCACAATAAACTCTTCATTTTATTGATAATTCATCTAAACTATTACAACCACTAATTCAAAGCCAAAATATAGGGCTCAAAGACATCATTACATTGGAAGGATAACTAAACAAATATCTAACTAAATTCTATGATACTAAGGTCATTCCGTCGCTATGACTTCAGGACGCTCATCACTCCAGTCTATTCCCGTTGGTGTGTGTAAGGTCATCATCCGACTTACCTGAAAACACATACAACAATAGCGCAGGATGAGCGATAACGCTCAGTAGAACTTAATATCTCATGTAAACAAGCATGCTTTACGTTATTAATGTTTTGTAAAGCAGGTTAACTAGAGAGAACGATCAAGTATAGTCAAGAGAGAAATAGTCACATGACAACAAGTGAACGATAATATATTCAACAAGAATATTGCAAAACTAAGATAATAAAGGATTGGCCATATAACGAGATAGCATGTAACAAGATAGCGTGTATGATTGCACAATAGTGCACTAGAAGAATACGACAATAGTCACTCTAGGATAGTAGCCGCTCAGTAACAATCAACGATAGCACAGTAATAGCACAGTACGTCTGAACTAATCAGACTAACAGTTACAACATAACAGTCAGATGTCTAGCCAATTCAGAATAGTTAGTCAGAACCGGTGCAATGCAGACACCGTCATTAGCCCCTGCAGGTATTTTCGGGTCGCTCTCTACCCCAGGACTAGATTGGAGCCCCTCGGACACTCTCCGTGCCCTACACAGTATGCATTCGAGTCAGTAGAGTCACAAGACCCATATTATAGCGCTAGACAGTCAAGTATAGTACAAGCAATAGGAGCCACAACAACTCAAGAGTCTCAAGAGAGTACTAGATGAATAGATGAGATAGTAGAGTGAACGTGAATAGATGAGAGTACAATGATAGTAGATGAGATAGGGGTAAAATCGTAAAACAACGTTAACCGACGATAGTCACAATTGCACGGCACTAGGTCGGGTGCCGGCAGTCTGGTAGAAGTCACAACCGCCCACTAGCCGTGCTAACAACATAGACCAGAGTTCCGGCGTGATCCCAAGGTAAGAGTGAACACACTAAGGCCGTTGGATCGTGCTGATCCCTAAGAGTGTAATGGGTTTTAAGGGTACAAGCAGCTCATCGGCAATGGACGTGCGCCAAAGCCAAGAACACTTACGGAGGCCTTGACAAGGAGTCCCTGGCTCAATCGAGAGTATTCCCGATGGAGAGGTGGTCCATGCTAAGAGAAAGTGTGTAACGAAAGGTTGTCCATCTTACCTCGAGTGCTCAAAGACAGAGGGACGCAATAGCAGTGTACAAAGCACGCGAATAAAACGAAAGCAAGTGACATTAACAAAATGGGGAATTTAGTAATTAATTTCACTTAATTACCAGATACATTATTGAGTAATTTAATAGGGTCAAATGGCAACATTAATGTTAAGTGTGTGCAAGTGTAAAGAAATCATGAGAACAAGTAAGATTGTGCACACAGCTCTTTAATTTATTTGATTTCATGTCAATATTACTCATTATTAATTAACAAGCCGTTAATAGTCATGACAGAACTTTAATTAGGGTTAAACAGGGTTAAAATAACCTTAATAGCAGGGATATATGTGTAAATTCCGGTTCTGGTCGCAATGGTAATGTCGCGACGTCAACTATTTTCGCGTTCAGATCGCGACGGGGGTGATCGGCGCGTTGACAGTCATGTCGCGACGGGGCTAACCGACGCGTTCAGGTCGCGATGGGGGTCCCGGGCGCGTCAGCTGAACCGGCCGGCCTGGCCTGGTTCGGGGGAGAGGCCGTCGCGTTCATGTCGCGATGGTCCAGCCGACCGCGACCTCTCTAAGGTCGTGACGGGTCGGGCCGTCATGACTTCAGAGGTGCGGCCCGACCCAGAAAGGGGTTTTTCTCTTTTTGGAGTTCGGTCCTTCCCTCCATGCATGACACTGAGCTCTTCTAAAATCCATATAAAATTGCACGATGATCCAAAAATGATGAAAGTAATTTTAAACTACAATAGACATAGAGATCTATCACTGATAATGATTAATTAGAAAATAGACATGTCGAAGGCATGCTTTGATCAGGTTATATTTTGCTAATTAGAACATACACAGAGATAGGAAACGATTTAATTTGAATGACATGCTCACTAGAATTTGGGCAAACTGGGTTCATTAGAACCCTAACAACATGCATTATTTATGGTAATTATCTCAAGTCATGAGCACGAGTGGATTCAGAGATACAAGGCAAACATGAAGGTTCAGGCAAAACATGTTAACAAAAGTTTGGGCATTTAATTCGCCCTCATGCATGAACGAGAAAGGATGAGATCATGGGGCTTTTAAAGAGGATCTTGTGGGCTACCTAGGTTCAATTTAGATGATTTGTGCTTGAGAGATTGCCTACATTTTTTTGTTGATAAGAAAATCCTAGGGTTTTGATGTTGAATCAGATGAAATCCCTCCTTCCAAGCTCCTCCCTTCTTGCTTCTTCGTTCTTCAGCTCTTCTGTTCGTCCCCCAAGGTTCCAGCAACGAGCTATGGGTTGGTAGGGACGAATTTGAGGTGTTTTAGCTAGTGTAAGAGTCCCATTTGTCTAAAACTCTTCACCTCTATTCAAACTCTGAATTTCCTAATTTATCTCCTTATTTCCTATCATTTATCTAGCTAAAAGAATAGAGAAGAGGTCCAAATTCGTGGGTAAAGAGTTAGGATAAGTATAGGGCTCTTTTTAGGTTAGATTTGAGCTATTAATAATTATTTTAACCCTTTACTAATTACCACTAATTCTTATTCCGAATTTGGCTTAATTATCTCCCATCTCATGATGCATGGGCTCTTCATATTTGGGCCTAACAATTCATGTTAGGACCATTAGTAAAACCCATTATTAATTTAGCTTAATGGGTATTGATTTAATTCTATTTATTCACCCTTTATTTTAATTTAATCTATTTATCACACTTATTCAATTAATTTCTTATTTTAATTCATTTTAATTTTATTTATGCTAATATTTCTAACCTTCATCATTTGGGCTCTTACTCTTGGCCCAATAACTTATGTGAGCTTAATTGTACAACCCATGTTCTTACTTTACTTAATGGGTTTTTATTATCTTTTTATTAAAGAATTTATTCATGGGCCATTGATCCGATTATCATAATGGGCTATCAACCCATATTATTTAAAGTCTACTCACATATTTATTTTAATTTATGGTCCACTTTGGCTCATAAAATAATGGGTTCTCCGACTTATTCCTCAATTACGCTAATAAGTCGCATAAATTCTTAAACTTGGTCTAAATGATTTTTCTATACCCAAATTTCTTGGTAGGTCATTAGAGAATATTATTTAAAGTATAACTATTATTTTTACGTCATTTTTATATGGGTTTTTACTCATGCGATAATGATGCGTACCTTTTTGACTAGTTTTTATTAATTGATAAATTTTCAATTTATCTTTATTTTCTAATTAATAATTTTTTTGGGGTACTACATCCTCCCCCACTTAAAAAGAATTTGGTCCCTAAATTCATATGATATAATACGACTACCAATTTATCCTGAATATTTAATTCCATCATCTCCCCCACTTAGGGTTTTGCTATCGAGAAATAATATGAACTTTAACTAAGGGTTTAGTGATGGTACCTTGTCTACCTTCATTGGCATGATTTGTATCCACAAGAGCTTCTAATCGTCTTTGGCGTGGAATTTGGTTCTTCTTTATTGGACAGTTGATGACTCGATGTTGTTGACTTTCACAACGCAAGCATCTGCCCAATTTCTTCCAACAGTTATCAATCTGATGCCCTGACTTTTTACAAAATTTACAGAATTCCTTCCGCTTCACTTCCTTTACATTCTCTTGCTATCTACTGTATCTCTTCCTTTATTATCATTGGAATAATTAGCACGTTCCCTTTTCAAACCAGTTTTCTTATGAATCTTTTCTAGAAGTCCCATGGTGTCCTCTACTATTTGAGCTCTCAATACCATGTCTGAATATACTATAATGTCTAGCGGAGCCAACTTTTCCCAGAACAAAGGTCTCAACCCTTTTAAGAATCTCTTTGCCTTCACTTTTCCGTACTCACCAAATGTGGTGCATACTGTGTTAGTCTTTCAAATTGTGCTTCATATTCTGCTACAGACATCATTCATTGTTTTAAATTGGCGAATTCATTTGCCTTCTTCTCACGAATCCTCTCAGAAAAATATTTGGTGTTGAAGAGTTCTAAAAATTCATCCCACTCTATGTTGATGTTGGGTAATTGTCGACTGGCAGCTTCCCACCAGGCTCTAGCATCGTGGTCCAACTGGAAGGTTGCCAGAAGAACTTTCTTCTGCTCTAAACATTGCATAACTCTAAAGATTCGTTCCATCTCCTTCACCCAATTTTCAGCTTCATCGGGATCCGGATTCCATTAAACCTAAGAGGATTCATTCGTTGAAAGTTCCCGTATAAGTCTCCTGCCCATTTCTTGTTCCTACTTGAATCACGTTGTTAAGGGCTTAAGTTAACCCATGTACGGTCCTTTGCAAGTCCCACATTTGTGCACGCTCGCCAGCCATCTCCACTAATCTCCTGCGAGCAATAACATTTAATTTTATTCCTTTTTAGACTTTGGGTGTCAGAGTATTACTAAGTTGATATATATATATATATATATATATATATATATATATGTATTTAGGTTTTAACCATGGTTCTACTAATCCTCACATAGGTATGATGGTTGACTTAGACACGTGTCAGGGCAGTTTACCTAGAACATCCTAGACTTAAAATATCCTAATAAGGACATCCTAGGCTCTGATACCAACTGTCATGCCCCGCCAATTTAGCAGCGGAAGAAATCGGGGAGGCATGAACAACGTGTATGGTAACGACAATAGCACGTACAGTCGCAAACATCAAAGCATCTAATGAACAATAATTACAATAAACTCTTCATTTTATTGATAATTCATCTAAACTATTACAACCACTAATTCAGAGCCAAAACATAGGGCTCAAAGACATCATTACATTGGAAGGATAACTAAGCAATAAATATCTAACTAAATTCTATGATACTAAGATCATTCCGTCGCTATGACTCCAGGACGCTCATCACTCCAGTCTATTCCCGTTGGTGTGTGTAAGGTCATCATCCGACTTATCTAAAAACACATACAACAATAGCGTAGGGTGAGCGATAACGCTCAGTAGGACTTAATATCTCATGTAAATAGACATACTTTAAGTGATTAATGTCTTGTAAAGCAGGTTAACTAGAGAGAATGATCAAGTATAGTCAAGAGAGAAATAGTCACATGACAACAAGTGAACGATAATATATTCAACAAGAATATTGCAAAACGAGGATGATAAAGGATTGGCCATATAACGAGATAGCGTGTAACAAGATAGCGTCTATGGTTGCACAACAGTGCACTAGAAGAATACGACAGTAGTCACTTTAGGATAGTAGTCACTTTAGGATAGTAGCCACTCAGTAACAATCAACGATAGCACAGTACTAGCACAGTACATCTGAACTAATCATACTAACAGTAACAACATAACAGTCAGATGTCTAGCCATTTAGAATAGTTAGTCAGAACCGGTGCAATGCAAACACTGTCACTAGCCCCTGCAGGTATTTTCGGGTCGCTCTCTACCCCTAGGACTAGATTGGAGCCCCTCGGACACTCTCCGTGCCCTACACAGTATGCATTCGAGTCAGTAGAGTCACAAGACCCATATTATAGCGCTAGACAGTCAAGTACAGTACAAGCAATAGGAGCCACAACAGCTCAAGAGTCTCAAGAGAGTACTAGATGAATAGACGAGATAGTAGAGTGAACGTGAATAGATGAGAGTATAAGGGTAGTAGATGAGATAAGGGTAAAATCGTAAAACAACGTTAAACCGACGATAGTCACAATTGCACGGCACTAGGTCGGGTGTCGGCAGTCTGGTAGAAGTCACAATCACCCACTAGCCGTGCTACGAACACAAACCAGAGGTCCGGCGTGATCCCAAGGTAAGAGTGAACACACTAAGGCCGTTGGATCGTGCTGATCGCTAAGAGTGCAATGGGTTTTAAGGGTACAACCAGCTCGTCGGCAATGGACGTGCGCCAAAGCCAAGAAGACTTACAGAGGCCTTGACAAGGAGTCCCTGGTCCAGTCGAGAGTATTCCCGATGGAAAGGTGGTCCATGCCAAGAGAAAGTGTGTAACGAAACGTTGTTCGTCTTACCTCGAGTGCTCAAAGACAGAGGGACGCGATAACGGTGTACAAAGCACGCGAATAAAACGAAAGCAAGTGTCATTAACTGTAACGACCCTCTTCATACCGGTACGATTATACCAATCCCCATCGGTATAAAGGACGTCGTCACAATGGGACATGTACCCACACTAGTCGATAGGTGATATGTACTTGGATAGCAATAGAGTACAGTGGAATAAAATAAATAACTCAACTTTTAACCCATCACCAACACACATTCCACAATCTAAATAGCGAAATAGAAAGACAATGTCCACATTAATACAAATAAAATAACTACATTGTCCAAATATTGTCCATACAATAATTCTTTCATACTACGAGAAAAGAAAAGTACAACTAGTAGCAGCTCCACAAAACAGTCTTCTAATGGCGATCCTCACTAAGCTTCCTTCTAGTTCACGATACATGTCAACCTGTACGCCGAAGCAAGGGTGAGTCCAAAGACTCAGCAAGCAAAACAAAGACCTAATCTCAAACATGTCGTATTCACATTTAGCTATTAAACACTAGGGAATACACACTATCTTTCAAATTACAAGAAAAGACATGGATCATACTTTTAGCTATCAACACATTTCCAAATCATTTAATCATGCTTTGTTCTATCACATATTCATTCTAAATCATGGATGCTAATGTTATACACTTATGCATACTCTCCACACCTAACATGTAACGTGAAACATTCATCCACACATCAATCCATTTCATGGTGAAATTTTACAACCAGAACATGGAAGTTGACATAAGGAAATGAACAACTTAACATGATGACTATTGACTCTTCACATTTACTTTTCATATTTAATCTCACATTTTGCTTGCTGTTTTATCATCATTACATTTCATACACATGATTTCTTATTGCATAGCATGAATCAAAAGGGTCTAATACACATTCAATCCATTATTCACGTATGGGGTTTTCAAACATGGATTTATACATTAGGTGGACATCGTATCTAACATGGAACCTAACGATTTTCTCTTATGTTTTTCACATTCCTAACCATACTTTACTTGCTGTTTTAACATGAATTAAATGTAGTTGCATGGAGTTAGATTTATTCACACACAATCTCATTCATTAGGTAGTTTCTCATACTTATTGTTCGTAGTACACGAATAACATGGTCAAATATGTTTATTTACATGCACTATCACATGAATGGAATAATTTACATGACATGATGCTAAACATGATATTGCAATGATGCTAAACATGATATTGAAATGAAGGTAACCAATACATGAAACTTCATGAACATATCGCATTAACGTATTAGTTTTTCACATGCAAGCACATTCTTATTAACACTAACTTTTCCCTTTACTTAACTTTTCACATAATCCTCACATTACTTACTCTTTCATTTCCATATATCACATGTTCTGTCATTTGTACTCATCACATGTCACTTTTGCATATCATTATGCACTTACTTATATTCCAATAATTTAAAGATGCCATGACACATAGTCCTAACTACCTATTAGAGGACACAAACAAATGTCTCATACTCATAACTCATCGCATCTCATAACACACAACTCATAACACATAACTCATATCACTAACTCATATCACATACTCACCACCTAGGCAATGTAGTGGTGAATCTTGGTAGTTGCGCAGACCGGGAGAAGCACTCTCCACCCTGTCTAGTGGTACTTGTCCACCTCCAGGTTTTCCCCAATACCCTTGGGACAAACTTTTCACACATAGAGCCTTCCACAGGGACTTTTCTATGTACAGCTCTCGAGGCCTCTAGGGTAGCAGTGTCATTCTTGGCCCAATTATTACACATTTACTTATTCACATTTTTCTCTCATTATCCACACTTTTCATAAGTCACTTAATCACTTTGCATACACTATTGATTATACATAAACTTCAGTTAACCTAATCATGATACTACCATAACAAAGTTTAAACACTCAGTAAATTTACGCTAATCAGGTTGGAAAATACATTATTAATCAACCTCATAATAGCATGCTTCAAGGACTCATTTTTGCATGAAAATTTCACAACATACACTACTATTATCTAAATCATGCGAAAATTTGTCCACACACTGCTTGCAGGGTTCAGATTACTCATGCAAATCTTCATATTTTTCTGAACTACAGAGAATTTACAGAAAATGAAATACTCATTCATATGCCGTTAATAACTCAATTATCATGAAGGCACAACATAAATGTTGGATTTGACAATTTACAGACCTATACCTAACATGCATATTATCACCTGAATTTTCCCCGGATTTACGGCACATCATATGATTTACGGTGATCTTTACAAAACCTATGCATGCTTTCTATTTTCAAGACAGAAATTGCAATAAATATCATGAGCATGGAAAATTCCCAAAATTTCAGAACATAGACTGACATACCTACACATGGTCTAGCTAAATTTTGGCATTCAAATTCCTCACGAATTATGCAAACAGTAAACTAACATGGCCAATGTCTTATCTAACATGCATTTTCCATGAATGAAACCATTCACAGTATTTACAGAAATTCACCCTATTCCACAACACATTCTATATCTATATTATATAACACATAACATTTACATTATATCCTCATGAGTCAAATTCCGGAAAATAATCATATAGGGCAGAATAGTTCTCTATTCTGTCTAGATGAACTAGACGACAAGGTCTGGCTGTTCACATGAGTTAACGGCAACATCGTCTGCCGCTAGATGGAGATCTTAACGGCAAGGGATCTTGCCGTTAAGTTTCTGTCTGTGCAGAAACACAGACCGAGCTCCAAAGATGGGTGAATGTGGGGTTCCAGGACTCGAGGAAAATCCGTAAAAATACTAAAACTCAATGGGACATGTGGGGGATCAGGGTCTAGGTTTACTTGCCTCTCTAAAAACCTCCAAAGGGATCTAAGTTGCTGTTGAACCTCTCCTTGGGCAGTCCCAAGAAGTCTCCAAAACACCACTCCTCCTGGTTCTTGGTCGATCTCCACATCAGGTTGGAGTCGGGGAAGCCTTCCTCTATGCCTCAGCTAGCTCCTGGTTGCTGTAGATGGCCGGATGAAGCTCCAATCCGCCGGATCAAGGCATGCAAAGCCATGTTTTTCTCCCAGAAGCTAGGGTTTTCTCTCCTCTTTGCAAAGAGCCAAAGAGAGCTCTTGGGGTTGCAAGGAGTGGTTGGTTTATAGGAGAGATCTAGACCTCTCCTTTCACGCAGATGGTGATGTGAGGGCTTGATAGCCGTTGAGGACATCTCCCCAATGGCTGGGCTTGCTTGCCCCCGGAAATTCCGGGTCTGCTGCGCATGCAGGTCAGAAAAGTAAACGTCCACCTATATGGACGGCTACTTAAGGTTTGGCGTCCATCGATATGGACGCCGACATCTCATGGGCGTCCATCCATGTTGACGCCGATTAGCCCTTCGGCCAGAACTTAAAATTATGCAGAAACCTTGCTTAATCCATACATATATGTACATGAAACCTATGTAGTATAACGTATACACCACTATATCATGCAACCATCCAATATTTACAACTAATCATACACATACATACATAGGTACATCAAGATAATAATACGTACATAAATATCTACAAACGCATACAATGTATAATATATATATATACACAACATGACTCAACACACAAAGAACTGTATTTACACTATGTATATACTTACAATGTATAAGGTATAACATGTATATTACTACACCATGCAATCAATAACATTTATACCTAGGCATACACATGCATACATACGTACACTAAGATAAGATGTACGTAGATATCTACCTATGCGTACATGAGTTTTACATAAGCGCGACTCAACACACGGCAAAATAAAATGACAGAATTGCGAGGGCTTCGCAATCATTAGGAGGTAATATGAATTAAGTTAGCTAGGAATAATCTATTCCACAAAATAGTTCTTACATGCACACACCTGATTTGACATATAATATATATAGCATACACACACGGGTGTAGTAGACTTATGTACATTATGCATGAAATAGATAGATACTACATGCACACCGGTAACTAGATTAAACTTACACAACATTACTTAAGTACTATATGCATGGGGTGCTTAATACACACAATATGCACAATTTAGCTAATTACCTATTCTCACCTAAATATCATAAAAATACATGCATGTGTTATTCATGAGGAATATAGAATTACAATACACGCTACTAAATACACCTACCATACTTGCAACAATCAAATACACATACACAAATTATAAATGAATAAAAATTTAGGGCATAACATTAACAAAATGAGAAATTAGTAATAATTTCACTTAATTACCAGATACATTATTGAGTAATTTAATAGGGTCAAATGGCAACATTAATGTTAAGTGTGTGCAAGTGTAAAGAAATCATGAGAACAAGTAAGATTGTGCACACAATTCTTTAATTTAATTGATTTCATGTCAATATTACTCATTATTAATTAACAAGCCGTTAATAGTCATGATAGAACTTTAATTAGGGTTAAACAAGGTTAAAATAACCTTAATAGCAGGGTTATATGTGTAAATTTTGGTTCTGGTCGCAATGGTAATGTCGCGACGTCGGCTATTGTTGCGTTCAAATCGCGACAGGGGTGACCGGCGTGTTGACAGTCATGCCGCGACGGGGCTAATCGGCGCGTTTAGGTCGCGACGGGGGTCCCGGGCGCATCAGCCGAACCGGCCGGCCTGGCCTGGTTCGGGGGAGAGAACGCAAGGGCTCAGGCCGTCGCATTCATGTTGCGACGGTCGGCCGACCGCGACCCCTCTGAGGTCACCACGGCCGTCGCGACTTCATAGGTGCGGCCCGACCCAGAAAGGGGTTTTCCCCTTTTTGGAGTTCGATCCTTCCCTCCCATGCATGACACTGAGCTCTTCTAAAATCCATATAAAATCGCACGATGATTCAAAAATCATGAAACTAATTTTAAACGACAATAGACATAGAGATCTATCACTGGTCACGATTAATTAGAAAACAGACTTGTCGAAGGCATGCTTTGATCAGGTTATATTTCGCTAACCAAGAACATGCATAGGGATAGGAAACGATTTAATTCGAATGACATGCTCACTAGAATTTGGGAAAACCAGGCTCGTTAGAACCCTAACAACATGAAGTATTTATGCTAATTATCTCAAGTCATGAGCACAAGTGGATTCACAGATACAAGGCAAACATGAAGGTTCGGGCAAAACATGTTAATAGAAGTTTGGGCATTTAATTCGCCCTCATGCATGAATGAGAAAGGATGAGCTCATGGGGCTTTTAAAGAGGATCTGTGGGCTACCTAGGGTTAAATTTACACGATTTGTGCTTGAGAGATTGCCTACATTTTCTTGCTGATAAGAAAATCCTAGGGTTTTGATGAAGAATGAGATGAAATCCCTCCTTTCCAAGCTCCTCCCTTCTTGCTCCTTCGTTCTTCAGCTCTTCTCTTCGTCCCCCAAGGTTCCAGCAACGAGCTATGGGTTGGTAGGGACGAATTTGGGGTGTTTTAGCTAGTGTAAGAGTCCTATTTGTCTAAAACTCTTCACCTCCATTCAAATTTCGAATTTCCTGATTTATCTTCTTATTTCCTAGCATTTATCTACCTAGAAGGATAGAGAAGAGGTCCAAATTCATGGGTAAAGAGTTAGGGTAAGTATAGGGCTCTTTTTAAGATAGATTTGAGCTATTAAATAATTATTTTAACCCTATACTAATTACCACTAATTCTTATTCCGAATTTGGCTTAATTATCTCCCATCTCATGACGGGCTCTTCATATTTGGGCCTAACAATTCATATTAGGACCATTACTAAAACCCATTATTAATTTAGCTTAATGGGTATTGATTTAATTCTATTATTCACTCTTTGTTCTAATTTAAATCTATTTATCACACTTATTCAATTAATTTCTTGTTTAATTCATTTAATTTTATTTATGCTAATATTCTAACCTTCATCATTTGGCTTTTACTCTTGGCCCAATAACTTATGTGAGCTTAATTGTACAACCCATATTCTTACTTACTTAATATGTTTTTATTATCTTTTTATTAAAGAATTTATTCATGGGCTAAGATTGCCTATTGGTCCGATTATCATAATGGGCTATCAACCCATTATTTTAAAGTCTACTCACATATTTATTTTATTTATAATCCACTTTGGCTCATAAAATAATGGGTTCTCCGACTTATTCCTTAATTACACTAATAAGTCGCATAAATCTTAAACTTGGTGTAAATAATTTTTCTATGTCCAAATTCTTAGTAGGTCATTAGAGAATATTATTAAAATATAACTATTTTTACGTCATTTTTATATGGGTTTTTACGCATGCGATAATGATGCGTACCTTTTTGACTAGTTTTTATTAATTGATAAAATTTTAATTTATCTTTATTTTCTAATTAATGAATTTTCTGGGGTACTACAAAGGGAGATTCACTGGACTAAATATCAGTGGTAGTGAAGGTAGAAGAAGAGGTTGGAGGGCAACTAGACACATTGGGGAGGAGTGAAGACGAACGACAGCTTAGGGGAGTAGGTGGAGGTGTACGAGACAAGGAAAGGGATAGATGAGGAGGGGATCTCAGCGGGAGCAGCCATGGCATGAGGTGAAAGGGATAGAAGGTGGAAGATGGGCTAGAGGGGCGAGAGAGTCAGATCTGACAGGGGTGAACTAGGGAGATGGGGGAGACCAGGAGCAAGAAAAGAAGACTGTGAAGGAGACAATGGAGAAAGGGGGGGAGGCTGGTGGGGGGGAGAGTCTTAGGGCTACGCTCCCCCAATGCAGATCAATCGAGGGCGATGACTATTCTGCCGGAGAACCGACGACAAAACGTCGAATGGTTGGAGACTAAAATCCGCCTAAGGAAGAGACTACCATTGCCACACAAATCTATGTCTACTTTGACAAGCTTAAGGGCCCCTGGGTACCCCTGGTTAAATTAGGGGTACCCCCTCCCTCCCTAAGCTTGGGGAGGGGGAAAATGTTACTCAGGCGTAACATCTATACTATTATAATAAAACTCAGTCTTAAAAGTACACGTGGCAGCGTTAGGTTCTTTCAAATTCCCGCCAAAACTGATGTATGTTGTATTCTCCATCTATACTCTCTTTCTCATGCCTACCCATCTATCTATCTATACTAATATTATATTTCTCAATTTTAGTGCTGCCACATGGCAACACCAGAATATTCATATTTTTTTCAAAACTCACAAATACATCTCCTCCTTTAACATAGCTATTAAGAAGGTAAGTCTCCTACCTAAAACTATGAAGAAATCTTATTAAATCGGCATACTAAATCTTACTAAATATTACACATACATTTTTAAAAAACTTGCAATTTTATACCACCTATTAACAATCGGAGAGCACCAGGACTGGAGCTGATAAAACTCTAGAGCAGACAGGTGGCAACCCCAAAAATTGTCTTTTTTCTAAAGATTTTTCGTAGACCATTGAATTTCAAATTTTAAATCGTTGGCGCTTCATGCCTCCTCTCGGGTAACTGCTCAAAAGCCACTCTCCTCTCTCTATCTATCTTGCACCTCTTCTCCCCCTCCATTGGTGCCCCACTCTCACCTACACGTTGGCCGCCCTACTTCCCCGATCTCTCTATCTCTCTCTACACCGCGCACTCTCTCTCTCTTCTTGCATATCTTACACTCCTCACCCCTCCAGCAGTCGGGCTCTTCCCCAGCGTCTTGGCCACCCACTTCATGGTGGGAAGCGCAGGGAGGGGGAGGGTGGCGTCACCGTGGAAGCCCAAGCACAGTCACTACACCCGGAAAATGGGTCGTGGATGGCTGGACGGCGCTACAGTTGTCGAAGTACCCGAACAGGTGGAGCTAGAAGCGATGCTGCGGACGATCGAGACTCCACCGATCGTGTTCGTTCGGGAGGTGCAGAGTTTGCTGCGGACGCCTGAAGCCACACCGCGCAGAATGAGAGCCTCCCTATCCAGATGGCCGTCCAGGTCCTCTACTTCGAACAGCTCTGCCTCCGCAACGCCATGAACCACCGCCTCAGCAGGATGCGAATGCGTCGGCAGCGAATTTTGCGGACTGCGACCTCTTCTTTTCCTGTCTCCGTCGCCTCCACCCAGTCCCCCTTAGCGCCCCGACAGCGGCGTCGGCAACAGCACCACCTACCCCGCGACAACTACGTACGCTCCGCTGAAGGGAGAATGGAAGCTGGAGGTGGCCAGGATGCTCAGACGTCGTGAACAGAGAAGGTGAAAAAGACAGCGGCGTCGGCAACATCACCACCTACCCCGCAACAACTACGTACGCTCTCTGAGGGGGAGAACTGGAAGCTGGAGGTGGCCAAGATGCTCAGACGCCGCGAACAGAGAAGGTGAAAAAAAAGAACACGAAGGGGCACTGTAGCAAAAGCACGGAGCTACAGTGAAAAGAGTAAGAATATGATAAAAATTTCACTTTTCTGACTCTTAATTCTTTTGTAGAACGTACAACATTAGAGGTTTTGTAATTTTGCTTTAAATACTTTTATTCTTAATAAGAATCTTCATTCTTTTAACAACATAGAGGTTTTGTAATTAGAGATTTTTTTTTTTTTTCTTATTTAATATGGTTATATACTATAGTATAGATTATGTTATACATTAAAAATTTGACTAATTAAACATATTTTTTATTCTTATTCTTTCTATTTTAGTTTCACTATTATATTTGTGTTGAATAGATTAACAAAAGAATAAAATCTAATTAGACCATACTTCAGGTATATTTTGTTTTCTTGCAAATTTGTATAGTCATAACTTAGATAATAAATTAATTGAACCTAAAATTTGTTTTTATTTTATTATTATATGTTTCTTTATATAGCTTTGTATAATCATATGTTGAATAATTGTTACTGTTATTTAAGATTATTTTAATTGTTAAGATTATTGGTAATTATGTTAATTACTAGTTTTAATATAATAGTATAGATTGCTATTAGAGTTAGTTTTTTACTGTGTTCCATTCAATAATATTATATATCTTTAAAAATAATATTTGAAACAAAATATTCACCTCAGTAAGTTTATATTCTCTATTTCATTATCTTAAAATTCATATTATTCTAACATTTTCTTGAGATATGTAATTAAAATTATTTTATTTATCTTTATGCCCAATAAAAAATATACTTATACTAATTATAAAATATTTTTATTTAAATATTAAAAATCTCATATCCCCCTCACCACTATCTCTCTTTCTTCTTGCTATTAAAAAATAATTGGTAACTTATGATAGATTATTTTTAATTATATTTAGTTTAACTATTTTTGTAATAAAAATTATATACTTTTATAAATAATATTTTTATTTATTAATATATTTTAATCAATAACCGTTCATCGCACGGGTGTTCAACTAGTGGGTAAATCTATCCCACCTCAAGAGATGGGATAGAGGGGGTAGCTTTTTTTTTCTTAATTTTTTTTTAAAATATGATCATAAAATTTAAATGTATTCTATTATATATCTCATATTTTTTTTTTTTTTTTTTTTACATGAAAATAAGTGGAGTCAAAGATGATAATTGACGAGGACTCGGTTGGGTCGATCGGTTAGAACTCTTGCTTAAAAGTAAGAGGTCCCGAGTTCGATTCCTGGGAGGGGCTTACCTTATTTACATGCAATCCTCGAGGTATGTAGATCCAGAGTTTTTTTCGGTCAAGTGGTGTAAGGACAATACAGGTACACGGAAAGTAGGAGTTGCCAAGTCTTGATCTTGGAGTTCACGAACACCAATCCCTGAAGCCACAAAACCACACAGAGCGGGATTTCCTCATTACCAAAAAAAAAAAAAGATGATAATTGACTCAAAAAAATAAGTTAACCTATCTCTATCTCAAGGATAACAATCAAAGTGAAATATATACTTTTGAGAGTTAAAGTACCCTTATTAAGCTATCCCTAGGCAACCTAACTTTCAACCAAAGTAAAGTCTTATTAGGGTTTAGCTGCGACTATGCAGAGCTGGTCGCACTCCAACTTGTTACTTTTACATCAATACGTACTTTATTTGCCTAGCAAAAGAATATGCACTACTCTTGAGGATGACGGTGACTTGCCTATTGAGCTTCCATGTTCCGGTGAGTAGCCGTGTAGAGATTCCTAATTTGATTACCATATATACAAATCAGGAATGCGGGAGATGAGGGGCCAGTCAGAACCTTCCCCCTCCTTGCACCTCTCCTTTAATGCAGGACATCCTAAGATAGACAGAGACTGCAATGACTCGGGGAGACCCGCCACCGGAAGGCATTGGATCTGGGGGCAGTGGCATATTGCCAGAGACTTGAGGGCGGAAAGGCACCTCAGGTTCCGTGGCAGGGAGCGGAGGTTCTCACATCCCCGGAAATGTAGGCGTTGGAGTGTCGTGGACAGGTTGATCAGCAGGGCCGCCTCCAACTCTCCTCCGACGTCACCGCCGTCATCCCCACCAAAGCCTGTGAGTTGGGGGCAAGCCCTGATGGACAAATTTTGGAGGGAAGGGCACTGGAGAAGCCACGTCTTCATCTGCTGCAGGCTGCTTCCTGTGATCCGAAGTGTCCGGATGCGCGTCGTCCTCATGCCGGCTGGTAACAGCGACGATGGGGAAGAATCTACGACTATTATGTCGAGGAGCTCCGGGCAGTCTTCGATTTCCAATGTGTCCAGGGAGGCGAGGCAGTGGATGCCCCCACCGAACGACCTGAATGCTTTTAAGCAACTGATCTCCAGCTTCTCAAGTGCCGTCAGGTGAGACAGCGCCTCTGCTCTCGGCAGGGACGTAATGGCCGGACACTCGCGGATGGAGAGACGCCTAAGGGAGGTGAGGCCTCGCAGCCACGTGGACAAACTCTCACCGTCCAGCTGCTCGTTGTTGTAGATGGTTAGTTCCTGGAGTGACGACGGTAGATTCCTCCGTAGTGCCGGCGGCCCCCGAACAACCTTCAATCCTCTTAGACAGGTCAGCTTCTGAGATCCCACAATTGCCAGCATCATCTGATCTGTTAATCGGCCGCAGTCTTCTCCGATTTGGATGCTTTCAAGTGAAGGTGGTAGGGTGTCCTCCACGGAAACGCAACTCGGCCATGAGAGGTTGGGGCATTTCTCCACCCACAATCCCTCAAGGGAGGTGAGGTGGCCGAGAGCGGTCTCCGGCAAGGACGCGAGACCCTGGCAGTCGATAATAATCAACCGCACAAGATTGGGCAGAGGGTGTCGCAGCAGTCCGCCAGCCAAAGAAGTCAGGTTTGGGCAATTATCAATCTCCAAGGAAGACAAGGAGGAGCAGGAAGGCGATGATGGTGGCGGCAGCCACCCTGGTAAGTCACTCAACCCCACTTTCCGCAATCCAAGCTTCGTCAGCGTGGGAGGGAGAGGTGGCAGCTGCCTCAGCTTGGGGCAATTCCGAATTCTAAGATTCCGAAGACGAGGAAGGAACGGGGGATGATGCTGTCGTGGTGGATGTGATACCACTACTTGATCACCCTCGCCGTCATTCCCATGTGGCACCTCCCACTCCTCCCATTCCTCCATGTTACGAAACTCCAACTCCTGTAGCGATGGGAACCCTTGCAGTACTACTTTGTCGACCCCTCCCTCGAGGGCATAGAAGCATCCCATGAATGCAGGCTCTATCCGTCTTACTCTTCTCATTCCTGAGATTTCTAGGCTGGTAAGGCAGCGCAGTGGCCGAGGAGGCGCAGAACCTCCCAATTTACGCAATCGTCGAGTTCAAGTGTTTCTAGAAAAGAAGAGTAGGTGACCCAGGACTGGTCTTCCATCCAGCTCGGAGACCTGGTCCCTCCGTAATTGTAGATGCTCAGTCGCCTGATGCTACTGGTGGGGCGCAGGCTTTCGAGTACCTCCTCCTCCAATCCTGGATTGATCACATGATCATCTGCCATGGTCCCATTCCAGTGTCAATTCATCCAGATGCTCTTTCTTGTCCAATCTTGACTCGATGGCTTCTTCCCTGCTCTTCACCTCCTCAAGAGACCAGATGGAGAGTCGTCGGAGTATGCCCATATCCGCCAGTTCTCTCATCGGCAGCCTTCCGCAATCAAACCTTAGTTCATGAAGAGCGGTCAACTTGCCCAGTCCTTGAATGCTGCTTACAAGTTCATCGTTGGTAGTCATTAAATGCCTCAAGTTGATCAAGGCACTCATATTCCTCGGCAGTGCAACCATGGGTCCGCAATCATCGAGTTTCAACACCTGTATATAGACAGACAGCATTTTGAGTGTCAAGAATTTGAAACTATCTATACCGTCAACTTGTCATTATAGGTTTACATAGCTATCCTTATTTTCCATACTATTGAATTCAAAAGTTTGAGGACTGAACTTGTCGATATATGGTTCTACGTAAGCACGTCTTTCCCTTCAATTTGTCAGCGCAGAACAAGAAAATTTTCTTTCCATTCCATCTTAATTATACATGTATTACTTGTTAAACATAAGAGAGATCAGAGAGAGAGACAGAGAGAGAGACCATACTAGGGTACATGACTGAAGCTAAAGGAAGGATAAGAAAGAAGAAGAATGTCCCTAATCGACTACAAAGACATTTTATAACCCTCAGAGAAAGGGACATGAACCGAGAGCAATGCATACATTAAAAGCATTTTTAGAGTGAAGAAAGAGCTCAGAGTTGTCCAATAAATGAGCTATATATTAAAAACACATTGTTCTCACTATTTTTAAATGTGGGACTAAAGAATACTTTTACACAGCCCCCAGTGAAGATAAGGGTGTGCGGGTCTCATGAAGATGAGACGTTCGGGTAGGACGCATGGCCTCTCGTTCGTTCCCACAAACGGCGCCAATGAAGGGATGTAATTTAAGTGTGACTCCCAAGAGGTTGTCCCCATGTTTGAGATTTTGTCCTTTCAAATGGCCCTCTTGGGAGAAGAGGTGAGACTCTTACTAATAAGTACACACTTGTTTTCACTATCTTTCAATGTGGGACTAAAAAATACCTCTACATAATTTTTGTTGACCATCTGAGAGATCCATCTTCAAGATGTTTTGAAACTGACTTTTTATCTTAAAATCCGTTAAATAAATACTAAATGCTAAAATGTGACGCAGAAATAGAAAGTGAGAAGTCGGAAGATGTACGTACGTAGAAATGTGCAAGAATCTTACTTCATTCGGAAATATATAATTAGAGATTTCAAATACTGCCAGACATTCCAATTATTAAAGTTAGTCTTTCGGATATTCTAAGACAATGCTGTCGTATGATTGGATTTCTTTACATCCTCGTATGCTAAATAATCGAAACATGTATCTTTCTATGCCAGAAAGGGAAATAGTAGCTACAGTTTATCCTTCTTTTTTACCTGCAAATTGTGAAGATTGCACAGGACTCGGGCAACGCGCCGATGAGATTGTGGGAGAGGTCCAGAAATCGGAGATGTTTCAAGGTGCCAATTGATGCCGGCAACTCTTTGATGTTGCACCGACGTAGTCCCAAGACACGCAGCCTTTGCAATTTCATGAAGAGGTTATGAAGGTGAGAACCCAGTTGAAATCTACGGCGACGCAAGAACAGCAACGTCCGCATGTTCTCATACTTGCACAGTTCTTCAAACTTTATCGGATCAAATCTGTTACTAGCTATGGATACTGACGGACTGTTTCAGACATGATTCTCTTCTGTTGGTTATCTTCCAGCCTGAGACAATCGCCTTCGGAACTAATTCAGCCAAATTATGTATCAGAATGCATCACATATGCTTCTTTATAGTATGTGTGCTTTTCAAATAAAGACATACATACTAATTATCAAAGTATTCACCGCCCACACTTTCTAAATGGGAAACCTCTCCTATCCGGATGAACTGTTGGGCCATCCATAATTGGACTAATTCTGTTTTATAAAAGACATGGTCTTCTGGGAAGAGAGAGCAATATGCAAAGCATTGCTTCAAGTGTCCTGGCAAGTGATCATAGCTCAATTTAAGGATTCGTAAAATATTATCCTCATTTTCAGGCAACACCCATGCTTTCGATTTCATAATGTTCGTCCAGTGCTTCACATCCGGATTTGAATATAGAAGTCGACCATTGTCTTTGCTGCCAATGGCAAGCCTTCTAATTCCCAACGATTTGTCTACCCACAAGAATCAACTGTGGGTGCTTATCTAGATCGTGGTCATCAAAGCATATCTTTGAAAAATTGACCATAATCGTGACTAGACAAGCCTTTCAATAAGATAGATGTGCCCCTTGTAATGTTTGATACTTTCTGACTCCGGGTAGTCACTATTATCTTACTTCCCTGTCCACCATACAAGAGAGGGGTACACAAATCTTCCCACTTTGAAGGGTCTCCTCCCACACATCATCCACACTAACAGAAATCTCTTCCTTCTAGTTTGCCTTGGAGACCTTTCTGAGCTACATCCCAATTTGACCTCTCATAGAATTCTTTAGCCTTCTCAGAACTAGATGCGGCATCCATAATTTCTCCTGTAATCCTCTTCACATCAAAGTCATTTGAACGCAAACCCACATTCTCGGCTGGAAATATTCTCCCACTGCTGGATTATTGTAGGCATGCTTCACTAGAGTTGTCTTCCCAACCCCACCCATGCCAACACAGCAATGACATGGACATTACTCTCACTACTTTTTGCTTCAGTTGCCTTCATGGGTTCTAACAACAACTTCTGCAGGTTCTGCTTTTCATCGTCCCTGCCAATGATGTTGGCTTCATTGGGTAACAGAGAACTCGTTTCTAGTTTTCTTCCGATGGCCAGAGCAGCTATTTTCATTCAGCACACGAAGACCGAGTCTATCTTTCAGTCTTGATATAGTGTCAAACTTCTTCTTGATGTCTTTTATTCGATGTGCTGCGGCATGACTGGCTGATGCGGCGCCTACACTGAAAAGAGAAGAGATGATCTTGCGTACCTTTGCCGCCCGCCTGGTTACCGACCTGGTGCCGTTCGTATCTCTCCTTCGAAGGGCTTCATCAGTAGCAATCTCGTCGAGGACGTCCTCAGCATCAAAAAGGACTTGTTTGAGACCTTTCAGCCAGTTACGGATGGCAGCATCTTCTACCTGCTTTCTTTCTGCATCTTGGAGCAATCCCTTGATGACCGAAACCGTGAAAGCCAGGCTCTTAATCTCCTCCTCCGCATCGCTCACCAGAGTGTACTCTTCGAGAGCGGCATTGAACACTCTCTCGCACGGAGGACCCAAGATGGACGACGAGATCAGATCCATCCTGTGCTGTACTAATTGGTGAGGAGGATTCTTTGGAATGGAGGCCCCGCTTCAGCAAATAGCCGCCGGCGTTGACGCGACGACTGATTCAGCGCTGCTCCACAGACCATTATCTCCCACGCCAAGTGGACGCAATGAGACCTATCATTTGTTGATCTTTATCCGAACACCGTCCGTCATCAAACCACGGCAATAAAGGCTGGCGTGTGTCTGGCGTACGTCGTCAGTGTACAAAAACAAAGCCAAGTGACTTTATATAAACAAGTAGTTGACCACGGTGCCATGCACGGGGATGTTTTTAGATTGGGAGAATGAACTGTTGGTCTTTAGTAAGTACGTAATATATTTTCAGGTCTCGGTCAAATTTTTTTTTCGTTTTTAAATCCCTACTTTATGCAAGACTTATTTTAAGTTCATATTTTTAACCTCTGTTATCTTCTCCCGTTGTCTCAAAAGTATATAATCGTTATCCCAAAAATATGTAATTACATAAATACGTACTTACATAGTTACATGTTGTAATTGCGTAAGTATGTAAATCTCATAACTGTGTAAGTATATAATTACATACTTATGCAGTTACACATGTAACTTTGTAAATACTAAATAATTTACAAAAATAAATATTTACTTACTACTGGGAGAATTACCAAACAATCTCTAATTTTGAAGGATTTATTTTTAGGTCTTTGAGTTACATAATTATAGAAGAGAGACTTACATAGTTTCAGAAGGGCTTACCTAATTACCAGGGACTTACCTAGTTACAAAGTTGCATGTGTAATTACACACTTACGAAGGTAAGTCCTTCTGTACTGTAAATACTAGTTACCAGGCAGTGGCGGATCCTCAGTGCAGTCAGTGGGGTCACGTGACCCCACTGACTGGAGAGGAGTCTTAAGAAGTTCTTTTTTTTGTTTATAGGTCAAAATTTTAGGTAAATTAATAAGGTGACCCCACTGAATTTAAGGGTGACCCCCTATAGTCAAGTGACCCCACTGAACTAATGTTCAAGATCCGTCACTGTTACCAGGGACTTACCTAATTATAGAGTCCCTGAGTTACATACTATGCAACTCTGTAATTATATGTATAGTTACCGAGTATGTAGTTACAGAATTACATTTGTAGTTACATAGTATGTACATGTGTAATTACACACTTACATGCAGTTATAGAGTTATACATGTAACTCTGTAACTACATACTTACGCAGTTACAGGAATTACACATGTAACTCTGTAACTAGGTAAGCCCTAGGTAACATTTGGTAACTAGGTAATCCCTGATCACTACGTAAGTCCTTCTGAAACTATGTAAGTATGTAACTAGGTAAGCTCTAATT
>CM024759.1:69643467-69694208 GCA_014218235.1 Colocasia esculenta | reverse complement strand
CATCATGTGAGGCCCTGCCGACTCACTGGTTCAAGTCCTCTTTGCTGATTCAGTGAGTCGGCAACCTGTTGATGTCCTTGCCGACTCAGCCAGAAGCACTTAACAGTATAAAACTCACGGGAAAAATTTGTCAGCATCTCCTCGGGCTCATGAGAATGAGTGGGTTCGCGATATCCTCCACTACAAAGGAGATGGTGCCAAACAGGGTGTTGGCCGTATACGGCGCTACCCAAACGGCACACGGTACCAATTCCTAAGGTATGGCTTGAGGGAACTGATGATACTGAGACCGAAAATAGTATGGTTGACGATCCAGCAATGTTTGAGTCTAGGAACTCGGGCATAGATATCATATTATCTAACCCGGTCTTCGTAGAGTCTTATTTCAAGTGAGTCGGCAGCGAACTGTTCTGCCTCCGTGGGTTGGCAGACTATTGAGTCGGCAGCACCCATTTTGCCTGAGTGAGTCGTAAGCACCCATTTATGAAAGGATGACCCCAACTCATGGCAGAACGATGTGAAAATTTTATGGGAGGGACTGAGGTATATCTCGGTCGGTTTTCAAACTCTTATACAGGCCGGAACACCATGCCAACCCATCTTAAAGCGTCCAAAACTCACTGCCCAGGTGAGTTGGCAACAAACCTTCAACAAAGAAGGGGTTGTTTACATGGTTTCCGTCCCGGGAAACGGAAGAAACGCGATATGGACGCAGTGTTGGGATGGATTACATCCCCTTCAAGTCCTTAGCAGGGCATGAATATCACATTATCCAACCCTTTTGTGCATAGACTTGGAATTGCAGTGATTCGGCAAGCCACATTCAAGCCCAAACTTATGAAAGGGGGGGGGGGGATCTTGACTGCCAAGGGCGGACAACACCCCCATGGAGGATTGGAGGGCTATCAGTCCCATCTAGGGGCGCCACAGGGAATGGACATTGGTTTTGTCCCCCCTTGGGGGCCCTAAAGCTCACCTCCAGGTGTCGGCAGGCTCTATTCAAAGGGAAAAAGGGGCGAAAAATGCAGCCAAGGGGTTTTTCTTCCTAGGTACAAGATCCAATCTCTTAAGGAATGGGGGAAGGGGTCACGTCCTTGCCAAATATAAAGAAACATAAAGAAGCATTCTCCACTACATAATGAAAAGAACATCACATGCATCTTGTCTATTGTATTCTATTCCAAAAGAGAGGAGGCATTAATGCCATTCTCTTCACATGGGGAAGGGAAAGAGGCATTAAATGTACATTGATGGGACAAGGGATATGGAAAAGAGAAAAACATAAAAAACAAAGAAAAGGGGAGGAGGGAGACGATGGCCCGTCTCTTTGGGCTCTTCTCTTCTATTCCTCTTGGCACACCTTTTGAGGTGAGAACTCTATCTTCTCCAAGCTCTTCTCTTCCTCTCTTCACGTGGCTGCTCTCCTCTTTCCTTCTTCTCTTCCTCTCTTCTTCTATTCTTCTTCTATCTCCTTTGGAAGCAGCCACAAACCAGCCCCCCTCTTCCCTTTTTTCTTATGCCTCTCTCTTTTCTTTCTGGGGAACCAAAACCTGAGAAAGTCTTTTGCTGCCCTCCTTTTTGCTCCCGCTCTCCCTCTTTCTTGCTGCCCAAGAAAGGCTCTTTTTAAGGGGGCTGGGAGAAATCCCCTTTACCCTCCTCCCCCCCCCCCCCACTTTTCTCCTATTTTCTTTAAGGGGCACAAAGCTGCTGCGCCTGGGTTGGATTTGGGTCTGTTTGGGCTTTTTTTTGGGCCTTCATGAGGCCTCATGGGCTGTGCATGGGCCTCTTGCATGCTTCATTTTTTTGATGTTCACAAATGTCCCCACCTAGGGTGGTGCAAGCGAGGGAGACGGAGCGACGCCCGTGGGTGAACCCGTACGACATCAACATGTCTCATTTTCGGTTCGATGCGAATCCATTTGTTAGCACCGATGGTCTTGACTTATTCATGCTGACAGCCTCGTGACTCGTCAATGTGTTTGACGGTCTTTTGGCTTTGGTCTACTGTGTTTGTGTTTCTGTGCTTAGCTTGAGATGGTTGACGTCGATGCGAGTCGGCTGCCTCTGGGCTTGCTCGCATGATAAACGGGCTCTGATTTGTCGAGTGGATCAGTTAGTAGCTTTTGTGGGTCGTTAGACTCTCCATTTAGTGGCCTTTTACGTGGGTAGACTCCTTGAGTCGGCCGCCCTTCTGTTCAATGGCCTGGTGATTCGGCAGACCTCATGAGTCGGCTGGCCTTGTGATTCGGCGCCTTCTGGCCTATTAATGTTGTGACTCGCTAGCCTCGTGAGTCGGCGGTGTCGTGAGTCGGCAAGGTTTGACCTAGCCTAAGTTGGCGGGCCCTACAAGTCGGTAGCCATCTCGGCAGTCATCCTCCTTACTGGCCCTAAGAGTCGACAGCCTCGTGAGTCGATGAAGAAACCGAATAGGGCAATGAAGACCATTGAACTGACAAGTTACTTAGAGCTTGTGGCCTTCATGACCGGCCAACCATTGTGTCAATTGAATTGTGTTGGCTATTGTATAAGCTGATGGGATGTTGGCTTGATTTATGAGCTGGTAGCTCCTTCTAGACTCAGTAAGTGGCCTTGCCGTTTCCTTTCCTCTGAACTATCTAGCCAGTTGGTCGCCTTGAATGCACAACAATCTGAGCATGAGGTAGTGTTGAAGCCTCTGCTGGGGGGGAAGTAGACTACTTCCACACCATCATTGCTGCCTGTGATGACCAAATCGCCGTCTTGGAGATTTTGTATCCCATCTCTCACAGCAATGCCATTATCAGTGTTGCTTTGTCTACCGATGGATTAATGAGCCATTGTCTTCCTTTTTGACTTTTCTTCCTGTTCAGCTGTCAACTGACTTAGTCATTCGTCGGCATCTGCTTCATTGGTTGTCAACAGATTCATCCAGAGTGTATCATGTGTCCACCCTCGCAATTGAGTCATTTGTCAATACCATCATGTATGGACACCTACTTCTCTAGGTCTCGACCAACTTTTGACTGGTATGGAGATGAGTTTCGGCTGGCACACGACTAGCTTCGATTCGTGTGAAGATAAGATTCGACTGGCCCGAAGACAAGTTTTGATTGGCATTGAGATAAACTTCGACTGGCCAGAAGATAGGCTTTCGTCGGCACGAATATAAACTTCAACTCACATGAAGGCGAGTTTCGGCTAGCACTGACATGAAGACGTTTTGATTGTCGTGAAGAAAATTTCAATTGACATGATGACTACTTCGGCCGGCACTGCACGAAGACGAGCCTCGGCTGGCACTGACATGAAGATGAGCTTCGATTGTCAAGTACCACTTCTATCAGATTTCCTTTCTAAAGACTTGAAGCCTACTTGTCTTTGGCATCTGTCATTGGATTTTTTTTTTTTCACATTATCAAATTGAGCGCCCTTTCGGGTTTTCACTCAACTCGACCCCCTCTTGCTTTTGCTTACGCGCCCTTTTAGGTTTTCACGTAGCGGGGTACCCAATTTTGCCCATGGCGCCCTTCCGGGTTTTCACCATGACCGGGTTCTAGCTCTTTTTACCCTTGTCTAGGGGAAACCTAGACAAGTCCAGTGAGACCCTCTATTTTAAGCTCTTTTTTATTTATTTTTTGGTTTTTTTGTTTGTTACATATGTATATTATAAAGAGATTCATGAGTGAAATATAACTCAACCACCAATCATACCATGATGTTGGTAGATGGCGTGAGGTTATTTGGGTAGATTGCGAAATGATAATCTAGAAAACCTGTGTACTAACTTCAACAACTAAAGGTAACATCTACTGGCCAGCCAAGGCAAGGAGTCAAGGCTGAACTTTATTTGGAGTTTTGAAAAGACAGTGGTTATCTAAACCTAGGGTTATGTGTGAGGCGTGGATGGCAGAAGACAGTTTGTCTAAGTTTTGAGGTTTTTTTTTTTTACTAGAGAGTGCATAGCTGGATTTAGAGAATGTATAGCAAAAAGGGAGTTTTCTTGAAAGAGTAGAGATAGAACTCCCTCTTCTTGCCATTTTGACATTTTGACTTCATTCATTTTCATTTTTTTACCACATTATTGACCCAAGTGCCCTTTCAGGTTTTCACTAGAGTTAGCCCCTTCTTACTTTTGCCTACGCCCCTTCGGGTTTTCACATAGCAGGGTTCCCAATTTTACCCACGACGCCCTTTCGAGTTTTCATCGTGGTTGGGTTTTTCTTATCCTTTTTACCCCTACTCGGCAGTGAAACGAGAGTAGGTCCGACGGACATCTCTATTTTGAACCCTTTTGTTCATCATTTTTTTTGTTTTTTTTAAATATAGAAATGTCGCATGATATGCACTACGAGCATACATTCAACAGTGTACCCTCAAGTTCTTGAACATGAAAGACTGAAGGGTGTATGTTTTCGAGGCAATGTCGAATTTAGCTCCATGAGTGGTTGAATCCTCATGACGTTGAAGCATAATGACGCCATCTAGAACCATCGACCAATGTGAAGGTGGCTCCACCATATTGACTTGGGGGATCTTGGGCATGGAATGTCAAAGCTCAATGTTAATCTCCCAGACCACCGCAAAAAGGGATTTGATAATATACGGTTCCTACAAAATAATCTGGTTATATAACTATATCGAACATGGCAACCCGATTTTAACTCTTAAGTCCTCCGAGATCTCACATGGCAATTGTCCCACGGCTGAGATCGAACTACAATGCTGATCTTGTAGTTACAGCTCCTCGAGATGGATGTTTATACCCTTGGAGACCTCAGATGCGGTATATACCACAAATTGAGGCTGGACTAACGGAATTTGTCCCGTAGTTGCTGCTCCTCGGAGAATGGTTGTCTTGTATCCTTGGAGACCCCAGATGTGGGAGATATTCCACAAACTGAGAATGGACTACGTCACTTATTCTACAGTTGCTGCTCCTTTGAGATTGGTTTGTCTTGTATCTCTGGACCCTAAATGTGGAAGATATTCCACAGACTGAGAATGGACTACGGTACTTATTCCACTGTTGCTGCTTGTAAGACCCGATTTCCAGGCTTCCGTCTGGTGTCGTGGGATGGCTGGCCACTGACGCGTTCAGCTGGGCGACGAGTTGGTGTTGTGTCGGGGGTGCCCGACGCGACAGTCATCTGTGTCGCGGCGAGCTTATGGGTCGCATTCTGGCCGCGCCTAGCTCTCCGTCGCGTCTTCGTGTCGCGCCCGGTCAACGGGTCGCGACTGCTTTATGTCGCTTCAGTCGTCTGATGCCTGTCAGGGTAGCAGGCATGTCAGTACGGCCTGTCGCATTGTCGCAGCGCCCGTGGGGGGGCACGTTCTTGTCGCGGTCCGTTGACCCGTCGCGTTAAGGTTGTTAACGCGACGGGGCGGTCCGTCGCGTTCTGGGTGCCGGGGGATTAAGGCGCTGGCCGGCTACCCCTTTCCTCTCTCTCTCCTCTTCTTCCCTTTCCCCTCTTCTCCGGCGTTGGGGAGGCTCCCCTCCGGCGATCCGGGCGTGGAGCAGCCGGCGGCTCGTGGCGGAGCGTAGGAGCGGTGTCGTGGAGCGAGGAGGAGGTGGCCGTGCGTCGTGAAGGCCCTTCGTGGGTTTGGTTCTTCATGAAAGGTAGGGATTTCTTGTGCCCTTCCCGATCCAGGTGGATTGGGAGCCCCTCGGGGTTTATAGTTAGCTTTACTGCTTTCCCCATGCTCCCCTCCCCCTTGTGGTGTGATTGTATGGTTTGTGGGCGGCCCGAGATTGAGGATCCAGTTGGTCTACCTCTCTGCTGGTGTCGCGACGGCTCGGCGCGTCGCGACATCAGAGGAGGCGTCGGCCCGCTCGGGCGCAACCTTATCGCGACGCGGTTGGCGGTCGCGATAAGGCTGTCGCGCCGCGCTTCCCGGTCACGACAGAATTGCTGTCGCGGCGCGTTTCTGGGTCGCGATAGGGTTGCTGTCGCGACGCCTTTCCCGGTCGCAACAAGGGCTGTCGCAATGGTGTCGCGACGGCCTTGGGGGTCGTGATAGTACCTGTGTTGCCTCGGGTGTTTCTGTGGGCCCGGTTGTGTGTCGGCGTGTGCCTCAGGGCAGCCTTGCCCTTAGGACCTTCTGGTAGGGAACGCGGCTGGTTGCCTCCCTGCGTTCAGTGACCGAAGGTGACACCTTCGTGGCCTTGTCGTGGCAGCGGTGCCAAGAGGGTCGCGTCTGTGTAATAATCGATTGACTAGCGGTCAATCGATTATTAGCATAGCGACGAGTTTTCGTGTTGCTGGTAGTGTTCTGAGACTCCGACTTTTCCATGCGTGTTTGGTTGGCCGACGGCCCACCCCCTGTGCATGCCTCGTGCTCACTGGGCTTGTCGTGTGCTACAAGCCAACGGTTCGACGTGGTTTTTGTTGTGCTGCCCCGCCCATTCGCCTAGTGCTTGGCACTTGAGGGCTTGTCCCCGATCTGAGAGGTGTTACCGTTACCTGGGATCCCATCCTCGGGAGCCTGTTGAGGGAGTTCTCCGGGCTACGAGTCGACAGTCTAGTGTGGCGGACTCTGGAGCTGAGGGG
This sequence comes from Colocasia esculenta, assembly GCA_014218235.1. Lineage (NCBI taxonomy): Eukaryota > Viridiplantae > Streptophyta > Magnoliopsida > Alismatales > Araceae > Colocasia > Colocasia esculenta. The sequence continues at coordinate 69,687,681 of CM024759.1, read as the reverse complement.
AAATGGTGGTTAGGCCGCGACGCTGAGTCGTTTGTAGAGCTCTCTTGTCTGGGGCGGGACGCCGAGGTCATTGAGGTGGTTCTCTTCCCGCGCGGCCCAGACAGTCCCTTGTCTCACTGCCTCGCTCTACGTTGGTTCCGGAGCCGCGTAGGGAGGTCAGGCGTGAGGCCGCAGCTTGGCCAAGCTACGGTGTTGCGTGTGTTATGTTCTTGGCGGCTCTGTCTCGCCCTTGCGCGGGGGCGGAGGCATGAGCTAGGCTAGCGAGTAGACCGTGTGACCCGCGGGTCCCCCTCTTGGCTGCTAGCGGCGGTGGCTTGGTTGTTGTTGTTGTAACGACGTTTCCTCACGACGTTTCCAAGTGTTCCTCGTTGCCTGAGCTTGCACAGAGGTTATAGCCTGGATGTGCCTAGTTCCCGTGGGCGTCGGTGGTCTGGCCTTGGGCAGACCCTGCTTTTAGTGGTTCCCGCTCGGTGTCCTCTCGGTACCGTAGTTCCGTTCTTGGGTGCCAGTTCGTATGGCACCGGCGTATATGGCTTCCCGACCTTGCGGTGTATCCGGGTCCGGGGTGTTCTGCTTGTGGGACCTCGACCTTGTAGAGGTCTGAGGTGGCCATGCCTGTGGTTAGACGTCGTTCTCACTTGGTTGTTCCGTGGTCTCGGCAGGTGTGCCGAGCGTTGCTTCCGCTGTGTGCCCGATTCTGTTGGTTTCTACGGGAGTCGTGTGTGTGGCCCGACCTCGGTTGGTGGTCGTGGCGTTGCACTGTTCCCTTCCGCTACTTTGTAGTATCATGTTGTAGGGGTTTCTCGCTTTACAGCGTTCTAGTGTAGCTTTCTTGTTTTTGGAGTTCCTGCTGCTCTGGCCGGTGAGGGACTGGTAATTCCTACTTGGCCTTGTTCGCGAGGCTCACCCCTCTACTTCCTTCAGCTAGGGCTCGTCGTCGTGGGATCTCGGTGTCGACGGGTTGCAGGGGCGGCTGTGGCGCCGTGTGTTTTCAGCAGCAGTGAGAGCGAGCGTTGTGAGCTCTTGTAGCCTGAGTGAGCAGAGAGTGTGTTTTGCAAGTTCTCGGGTATTCCCCTTAAGGACTGCACCTTTTTTCTTGTACCTATGCTTTTGCTTGGACACATTGTATAGACCTTTGTATGTTGTACATATTGTTATAGTTATTTAAATTCAATACATATCCCACTAGACTATTTCTTCTAACCCTTCTGGATCTTCAGATCCGTGGGTGACGGCGTGACCCTCTGGACCCCTGGTGAGGGTCCGGGAGGTCGGGTTGTTACAGTGGTATCAGAGCGAGGAGTCTACTGAGATTTGTAAGGAAGTAATAACTATAGTTGTCCCAAAGAAAGGTACTAGTGCGCTGCTGACACCGTCCGACTAGTGTTAGGCTTGTGCTTTCAAATGTTTTGCAGGTGTGCGGCTTCCCTGCAAGGTTCGTGCGCGTGATGCAGGTTGCAGTTGTTGCTGTGTCGCATTCGTGGCGAGTGTGGTCGCTCGGTGTTTCGTGCCGGGGTGACGCGGTTGGCGCTGGACTCGCTGGTAGTGGTCTTCCTTGTGTGGAGGATGCTTGCAGGCAAGTCCAGGTGCGGTGCTCCTGGTCGTCTTCGGCGCATTTGAGTGTGTGTGCGTCGTGAAGGCTGAGAGAGCCTGCGAGTGATGTGGACTTCACTGGTACAGAGTAGTTGTCTGCAGAACCGGTCGAAGGTGTCCCTGCCTTGTTGGCTGCCCCTTTGTTGTTGGGGTATGTTTGTGGTCGTTATGTGTGTGGTCTTCTGTCTGTGTGCTGTTGTGCGCTGTGCTCTACTCAATCGGCATTGTTGCTTAGACTAAGCAATGTTCTGTGTGCCGTGTTGCATCGCTGGTTGAGCATTGCGACACTTGTCTATGGTTGTTGTTGGCCTAGTGCTGGCTAGTTGTGAGCTCTGATAAGGCAAGATGTCCCTCCCATGAGCCCTAAGCCCATTTTGTACTCCTCCCCACCCCCCATTTCACCACATATATAATGAAAACTTCCTTAGCCGCTGGTGATGGTAGTGGCACCCTCACTACTAAGGCGCCCCTCCCCTCTCCTTTTGGTTCGGCTAGATTCAAAAAAAAAAAGCTCTGGTGAGGTGCTCTCTGAGCCTTTCTCTGTTGGTTCTGGCGGAAGTGAGGTTTCCCTAGAACTGTGTTGTGCTCGTTTCTGGTTGTTGTGGCGCTGCCCTCGAGGTTGAGGTGCATCGCTTGGTTGCCCCGTGTTCTGATGAGGTTTCCCAGAACCGTTTGCTGTTGTCCTGGTGAGGGTTTCTCTCAGGACTGTTTCGCACTCGTTTCTGCTGTTGCCGTGCTACCTCAGAGTCTGAGGTGTGCTGTTGGTTTGGCTGGTGCGTTCTGGTGGATTTTCCTAGAACGGTGCCTTGGTGGTTCTGGTGGAGTTCTCCCAGGACCTACTTGCGTTGCTCCTGCGGTTCTACTTGCTGCAGTGTTCTCTTGATGGTCTGTGTGTTCGGTCATTTGGGTGTGCATTCTGGTGAAGGTTCTTCCCAGGATCGCCCTTTGTCGCTTTTGGTGGAGGTTCTTCCCAGGAGTGCTTTGTGTTCGTTTTGGGCCCCGTTGTGTTGCCCCTGTGGTTCGAAGTGTGCCGTTTGGTTTGGCTGCGTTCTGGTGAGGTTCTCCCAGGACGGCTCTCTTGGCGCTTTTGGTGGAGGTTCTCCCCAAAGCTGCTTCGTGTTGTTTTGGTCGTCGTGCTCTCTCTTTGTAGAGATGAGTTGTCGTTGTTGCCAGTTGGACTATCTATTTACAGTCTGCTTGGGCGTTGTCGGTCGAGGTTGTGGCCCTGGTCGTGCGTCTGGCTGCTGCATTAGCCAGCTTGCCTCGTTGTTCATTCTGAGTTTCTCGGCTGTGCTGGTGGGACTTCGTGTGTCCCCATGATCGGGTGTTTGCTTCATTTTTCACGCCCTGCGTGCTCTTGCAGATGGTGGCCTGGTGAGTGCCGTAGGTGCTTGGCTGACTGTGCTTCTTGTGGAAGCGTCAGTTTTGCGTTGTGGTTTTCCCTCTCGCGTGTGGAAGAGACTCGTTGTTTTGAGTGTCTTCTTCCTATGCTTTCTGTGGTCGCTCGGGGTGGTGATGCTCCACTATGGTGTTGTGTTGTCAGGTGCGCATCATTGCGACCTTCTGGTGGAGTCATCTTCCCTTGATTTTTTTCGGGTTGAGCTGGTTGCTCCCTCGTTCCGACGTTTTCTTGTGGCACCGTGGGTCGGCAAACCTGTTCGTGCCATTTGCAGCGGTGATTGTTTCTTGCTACCTGCCTGACAATTTGGGGCATTGGGTCTCTGTCGGTTGGGTGCGAGGTAGTATCATTTTCTTATGGAACCACTCACGTGAGCGTTGTTCCGCTGTGCTCTGGTCTTTCTGGTGGCTTGCTCGTGCAAGCATTGTTCTAGTGTATGCTCGGTTGTGCCTCGTCTTGTGCCTTGGAGGCTTACCGTGTCATCGTTTTAGTGTTTGGCCTCTCTATCGGTTGCGATAGAGGTGGTGCTTCTTGCTCTTGCGTGCTAGGGAGTTGTTGTGGTTTTCGCTCCCCGTGCGGCAAAGTCGATGCCTCGTGTTTTTGTGCCTCAAGGGCTGAGGCCGGCGTGGCCTGTTGTGCCCTTTCAGGCTTGCGGTCCTTTGCGTGTGGCTTTTGGCGGGTCTCTAGTGAAGAGTCCTTCCTGTCAGCCCGCGGTGTTGTTTCGGTCGCTGGTGCACTTGTTGCACTTTGCTTAGTTTTGGTGCTTGTGGTAGCACCGTGTGCTCATGCTCGAGTGTTTCAGTTTTGTGTCGTCTGGAGCCTTGGTGCATTGTGTTGTACCCTGGGTGGCTTCTGGTGCTTGTGATAGCACCCTGTGTTGTGCCGTGTGCCTGTTCGTGAGCTTCGTGTGTCGTTTCACGACTTCGCTCGGTGTTGGAGGCGTCGAGCTTTCCACCTCTGGGACATGTGTTCTAGCCTGAGCCTTGTGTTGTACCGTTACCATTGTGGGGTGGCTGCTTTACTTTGTCTAGGTAGCCTTATCGGTGGTACGCCAGGCTGTGGTCGTAGCATGTGCCCGGATTTTCCTCTCGCTTTCTGAGCGAGTGTGTTGGTGGTTGTGGAGCCCTGCTTCGGTCTGGGTCCCTATGAGGTCAACGTGTTGTCTCGACCTCTGTGTTTTTTTTGGTTTCCGTGTGGTTGTGTGTGGCGTTGGTGAGTCGGAAGCCGATGGCGGAGTCTCCTGTCGGTTCGTCCGGTGACAGTGAGGCCTATTGGCTTGCTAGTACTCGACCACGTGGTTTGTCGACGTTGGGAGGTGTTCGGCTTTGGCTTGACCTCAGACGTCTTCCGTGTTCCCGTCACGGTGTGCCACGTTGTGGAGCATGTAACTCCCAGTTTATGTGGCTCTACGTGTGTTGGTGTCCTTGTCGGACCACGAGGAAGGTCTGAGTGAGACCTAGTGGTGATAGTGGATGCCGTTTTCACGTGTTGAGGTTTCTCCGTGTGCATTTGCTGTCCCTGTTGGACCGCGAGGAAGGTCTGGTTGAGACCTAGTGGTGATAGTGGACGTCGTTCCGTGTGCTGCGGATTCTCCGCGGGCGTGTTGTCGCTCTGGTTCTTGTCGCTCGCGTGGCATCTTGGTTGGGCTGGTGACCAGTGCTAGCTACTGCTAGTAGCGTGAGGCCGATCCCTTGAGTGTCGTGCTTGACTCTCAGGCGTATCTCGTGTGGTTGTTGGCAATGGCGTCCTTTGTCGGGTCTTGCTGACGACAGAGTGGGTTGTCGATCGGTTGGTCCAACGGCGAGGTCTGTTGATGGCTGCAGTTGTGTAGTTTTCGGCCAGAGTTTTCTGCTGTTCGGGCCGGTTTTGGCATCGCTCTGCACCGGTGGGATTGTCATTCCGTTTGGGCACCCCACGTGTGGCTGGAGTGAGCCGCTGGTTTCTCGGCTTGGTGCTCCAGGTGTGTTGGAGCATGTTGTGAGCTGTTGGTGTTTTCGATTCTGTGCTTCTCGTGTGTTCTGGAGCCCGTTGTGTGAGCCGTTGGTTTTTCGGCTTTGTGTGCTCTGTGCGTGTTTGGCTGTGCGATGGTTGCCACGAGGAAGTCGTGTTGAGACTTAGGGGCTTTTCGCATTGGTCTTGCGGTTGCTCCTTGTGTTTCGTTTTGTGCCTCGAGATCTTCTGGGCCTGTCCCAATTTCGAGGACGAAATTGTCTTAAGGGGGGTAGAATGTAAGACCCAATTTCTCGGCTTCTGTTCGGTGTCGTGGGATGACTGGCCATTGATGCGTCCAGGTTGGGCGATGCGTTGGTGTCGCGTCGGGGGTGCCCGATGTGACAGTCATCCGTGTCGCGGCGAGCTTTGTGGTCGCATTCTGGTCGCGCCCTAGCTCTCCGTCGCGTCTTCGTGTCACGCCCGGTCAATGGGTCGCGACTGCTTTATGTCGCTCCGGTCGTCTAATTCCTGTCAGGGTGGTAGGCGTGTCAGTACGGCCTGTCGCATTGTCCCGGTGCCCGTGGGTGGAGCGTTCTTGTCACGGTCCGTTGACCCGTCGCGTTAAGGTTGTTAACGCGACGGAGCGGTCCGTCGCGTTCTGGGTGCCGGGGGCTAAGGCCCTGGATGGCTACCCCTTTCCCCTCTCTCTCCTCTTCTTCCCTTTCCCCTCTTCTCCGGCGTCGGGGAGGCTCCCCTCCGAAGATCCGGCGTGGAGCGGCCGCGGCTTGTGGCGGAGCGTGGGAGCGGTGTCGTGGAGCGAGAGGAGATGGCCCGTGGCGTCGTGAAGGCCCTTCGTGGGTTCGGTTCTTCGTGAAAGGTAGGGATTTCTTGTGCCCTTCCTGATCCGGGTGGATTGGGAGCCCCTCAGGGTTTATAGTTAGCTTTACTGCTTTCCCCATGCTCCCCTCCCCCTTGTGGTGTGATTGTATGGTTTGTGGGCGGCCCGGGATTAAGGACCCCGTTGGTCTACCTCTCTGCTGGTGTCGCGACGGCTCGGCGCATCGTGACATCAGAGGAGGCATCGGCCTGTTCGGACACGACCTTATCGCGACATGGTTGGCGGTCGCGATAAGGCTGTCGCGCCGCGCTTCCCGGTCGCTACAGGATTGCTGTCGCGGCACATTTTCGGGTCGCGACAGGGTTGCTGTCGCGACGCCTTGCCCAGTCACAACAAGGGCTATCGCGGTGCCCCTCCCCGTCGCAATGGTGTCGCGACGGCCTTGGGGGTTGCGACAGTACCTGTGTTGCCTCGGGTGTTTCTGTGGGCCTGGTTGTGTGTCGGCGTGTGCCCCAGGGCAGTCCTTGCCCTTAGGACCTTCTGGTAGGGAACGCAGCTGGTTGCCTCCCTGCATTCAGTGACCGAAGGTGACACCTTCGTGGCCGTGTCCTGGCAACGGTGCCAGGAGGTCGCGTCTGTGTAATAATCGATTGACTGGCCGTTAATCGATTATTAGCAGAGCGACGAGTTTCCGTGTTTCTGGTAGTGTTCTGAGGCTCCGACTTTTCCATGCATGTTTGGTTGGCCGAAGGCCCTCCTGGGGTCTGTGCGTGCCTCGTGCTCGCTGGGCTTGTCGTGTGCTATAAGCCAGCGGTTCGGCGTGGTTTTTGTTGTGCTGCCCCGTCCGTTCGCCCAGTGCTTAGCATTTGAGGGTTTGTCCTCGATCTGAGAGGTTGTTATCGTTACTAGGACCCCCATCCTTGGGAGCCTATTGAGGGAGTGCTCAGGGCTATGAGCGTGCTGCGAGTCGACAGTCTAGTGTGGCGGACTCTGGAGCTGAGAAGAAAACGGTGGTTTGGGGCAGCGGCGGTGAGTCGTTTGTAGAGCTTCTCTTGTCTGGGGCAGGACGCCGAGGTTGTCTAGGTGGTTCTCTATCCGGCGCGGCCCAGACAGTCCCTTGTCTCACTGCCTCACTCTACATTGGTTCTGGAGCCGCGTAGGGAGGTCAGACGTGAGGCCGCAGCTTGGCCAGGCTGCGGTGTTGCGTGTGTTGTGTTTTTCTTGGCGCTCTGTCTCGCCCTCGCGCAGGGGCAGAGGCATGAGCTAGCCTAGCGAGCAGAGCATGTGGACCGCGGGTCCCCCTCTTGGCTGCTAGCGGCGGTGGCTTGGTTGTTGTTGTTGTGACGTCGTTTCCTCACGACGTTCCAAGTGTTCCTCGTTGCCCGAGCTTGCACGACGGTTATGGCCTGGCTATGCCTAATTCTCGTGGGCGGCGTTGGTCTAGCCTTGGGCAGACCTGTGCTTCTGGTGGTTCCTGCTCGGTGTCCTCTCAGTACCGTAGTTCCGTTCTTGGGTGCCAGTTCGCAGTGGCACCGGCGTATATGGCTTCCCGACCTTGCGGTGTATCCGGGGTCCGAGGTGGTTCTGCTTGTGGTCCCTCGACCTTGTAGAAGTATGAGGTGGCCATGCCTGTGGTGAGATGTCGTTCTCACTTGGTGTTCCGTGGTCTCGGCAGTGTGCCAGCGTTGCTTCCGCTGTGTGCCCGACTCTGTTGGTTTCTGCAGGAGTCGTGTGTGTGGCCCGACCTCGGTTGGTGGTCGTGGCATTGCACTGTTCTCTTCCGCTGGTTTGTAGTATCATGTTGTAGGGGTTTCTCGCTTTATAGCGTTCTAGTGTAGCTTTCTTGTTTTCGGAGTTCTGTTGCTCTGGCCGGTGAGGGACTAGTAATCCCTACCGGGCCTTTTCGAAAGGCTCACCCCCCCTACTTCCTTCAGCTAGGGGCTCGGTGTCGGACGGGTTGCAGGGGCGGCTGTGGCGCCGTGTGTTGTCAGCAGCAGTGAGAGCGAGTGTTGTGAGCTCTTGTAGCCTGAGTGAGCAGAGAGTTATGTTTTGCAAGTTCTCGGGGTATGCCCCTTAAGGACTGCACCTTTCTTCTTGTACATGTGCTTTTACTTGGGACACGTTGTACAGACCTTTGTATATCGTACATATTTTTATAGTTATTTAAATTCGGTACATATTCCACTAGGCTATTTCTTCTAACCCTTCTGGATCTTCAGATCCGTGGGTGACGGCGCGACCCTTGGGACCCCTAGCGAGGGTCCGGGAGGTCGGGTCATTACACTGCTCCTTTGAGATGGATTCTTATATCCTCGGAGACCTCAGACGCGGAACTAATCCCACGAACTGAGGTTGGACAATGGTATTTGTCTTGTAGTTGTAGCTCCTTGAAGATGGATTCTTATATCCTTGGAGACCTCAGACGCGGTATTGATCCTACGAACTGAGACTGGACTATGATATTTATCCCGTAGTTGCAGCTCCTTGAAGATTAATTTTTTTTATATCTTTGGAGACCCTAGATGTGCCGACATTTCACGATCTGAGGTTGGACTACAGTACTTATCCCGCAATTGCAGCTCCTGGTAGATTGATTAAGAGTTCGAGTATGGGAGCCCAACACGTAAGCAGAGAGACCCGACTTCTTAAATCAAATGTTCTTTTTTGTTTTGTGTATTTTTTTTGTCATGTTCATTTTCATGATTAATTTTCTCTTTTCTTTTTTTTCCTCTTTTCTTTTCTTCTTTTTCTTTTTTTTTGAATGAAATTTCAATCCATCCTCTCTTTTTAATCATTTCATTTTTTCCATTGATTATTTTTTGACTTTATTTTATTATTTTCTATTCATTTCATCCCTTTTTTTGTCTTTTTTTTTGTATGTCTTTAGAGACCTCAAATGTGGTAAACGTTCCACAAAAGGAGGCTGGATTACGGTACTTGTCCGCAGCGACTATTTATAGGTCAATTTTGATTTATATCTTTGGAGACCCCAGATGTGAGAAACATTTCACAACTGAGAATGGACTGCGATATTTTCCCGCAGTTGCTGCTCCTTTGATCAATTTGTCTTTTATCCCTGGAGACCCCAGATGTGGGAAATGTTCCACAAACTGAGAATGGACTACGACACTTGTTCCGCAGTTGCTGCTCCTGTGAGATTAATTTAATTTGCATCTCTGGAGACCCCAGATGTGGGAAATGTTCCACAAACTGAGAATGGACTACGACACTTGTTCCGCAGTTGTTGCTCCTTTGAAATTGATTCAATTTTGAATCCCTGGAGACCTTAGATGTGGAAAATGTTCCACAAACTGAGAATGGACTACGGCACTTATCCCGCAGTTGCTGCTCCTTTGAGATTGATTTGTCTTGTATCCCTGGAGACCCCAGATGTGGGAGATGTTCCACAAACTGAGAATGGACTACGACACTTGTTCCGCAGTTGCTGCTCCTTTGAGATTTGTTTGATTTTAAAGTTCTTTTGCTTTAAATGTCATTTTAGTCAGTTTTGGAAACATTGGGCACATATGCCTGATTTTGAAATCATGAGGCATGAAGCCCGATTTTGAAACTGTGAGGACGTACAAGTCCAATTTGAAACATGTGGGCACAAAGGCCCGATTTTGAAAACGTGAAGGCGTGGAAGCCTGATTTTGAAATTTGTGGACACAGAGGCCCAGTTTGAAAACATGAAGGCATGGAAGCCTGATTTTAAAATTTGTGGGCACAGAGGCCCAGTTTGAAAATGTGAAGGCGTGGAAGTCTGATTTTAAAATTTGTAAAGACGTGAAAGTCCGATTTGAAATTATGAGGGCGTAGAAATCCGATTTTGAAAGATGTGGACATAAAGGCCCAGTTTGAAAACATGGGGGCGAAGAAGCCCGATTTGAAATCATGATCTAGAGTTTTGAAATGAGAATTTCGAAACACAACTGACAAATATGAGTTTTTTTAAGTGTTTTTTAGCCAGTATCACTTTTGAACTATTAATTTTAAAATATGACTGGCGAATTGTCGCTTTTGAAATATGAATTTTGAAATATGATTGGCGAATTGCCGCTTTTGAAATATGAGTTTTGAAATATGATTGACAAATTGCCACTTTTGAAATATGAGTTTTGAAATATGATTGAAAATTGCCACTTTTGAAAATATGACTTTTGAAACATGATTGGTGAGACGCCATTTTTGAATATGATTTTTTTGAAATCATGAGCGACAAGCTTGCCGATTTGAAAATATGACTTTTTGAAATATGATTGGCGAGTCGCCACTTTTGAAATATGAGTTCTTTTGAAATCATGATGACAAGTTTGCCATTTTAAAATATGAGTTTTGAAAACAGATTGGCGAGACGCCACTTTTGAAATATGAATTTTTTTTTGAAATTATGAGTGGCAAGTTAGCCAATTTTAAAATATGACTTTTGAAAACATGGTTGGCGAGACGCCAATTTTTGAAATATGAGTTCTTTTGAAATCATGAATGAAAAGCTTGCCAATTTTAAAATATGACTTTTGAAAACATGGTTAGCGAGACGCCACTTTTGAAATATGAGTTCTTTTAAAATCATGAATGACAAGCTTGCCAATTTTAAAATATGACTTTTGAAAACATGGTTGGCGAGTCGCCACTTTTTAAAATATGAGTTCTTTTGAAATCATGAATGGCAAGCTTGCCAATTTTAAAATATTTATTTGAAAACATGGTTGGCGAGACACCACTTTTAAAATATGAGTTCTTTTGAAATTATGAGTGGCAAGCTTGCCATTTGAAAACATGACTTTTGAAAATATGATTGGCGAGTCGCCACTTTTGAAATATGAGTTCTTTTGAATCATAAATGGCAAGCTTACCAATTTTAAAATATAACTTTTGAAAACATGATTGACAATTTTCCAGTTTTTATTTGAAATGTAGGTGAGGTTGAATAAGGATAAATCCTTCACGACTTTGTTAGGGGTCCGGAAAAGAATATGCACTCAAAATCGGTAAGAAAACTCATGTATAATATGGACATAAGCGGTGAAAGTCCGGTGCGATATGATCATGTGGGCTCATATCATCGCACTGCAGAAAATATGCAATTTTGTTGAGGTATTATTGTCTCAGAACCATAGTCTGGCTAGCGGTATGGTTGGCCTATTTATTTTTTTGGCTCGTCATCGACGATAATACCTCAGGTGGCCCTAAGAGAGCCAATTGAGACTGTCTCAAAGATCGGGTCTCATGCTGGGTGGTCGGTGTAACCACCTCAGCAAGATGCTTTCTTTTTTTATCATTTTATTTTTTCTCTTTTTTTGAATGAATATTTACATGAATGGACATTACATGTTTGACTGGTGTCTGCCCCAGAATAACTCACTTTCGGCGAGCTGGCCTTTGTTTACTTGTTGTGATGGGCTGAAGATCTTGGGGTTTCTCCAAGGTGCATGGATTTCCTCTGTGCATTGAGCATCTTGAGTTGCTTATGCTCTCTTGGCTCGAATATTATAGCTTGCATCTATCCTCCCTCTGTGTTGGCTAGTGCAAGCTGCTGTATGCTTTTCCTTTTCTATTGCATTGGAGCCCCATGAGGGCGTGGCGGGTCCACCTTATACTCGCCCACTTGCAGTTCTTCTTTTCTTATCAATGCTTCAATTTTATCTTTGAGGACATAGCAGTCCTCTGTAACATGCCGGCAGCTGATGATATAAGCAGAACCGGGATCGTCCTTCTTTTTGATGTCCTTTGTCCTTCTAGGCTCAGGTGGGACAATTTTGTTATGTCGACGCGCCCCTTCAAAAAGGGTCTGTATCTTATCTTTTGGAAAGGAGTATGACTATTGCATCTTCTCTTGTAATGAACCCCTTTTATTTTGCTTCATCCGCTTGGCGAAAGAAGAGCCATCCTCACTCTTTTGTCGTGTAAAGGCTTTGAGGTTCACAGTATGAACATCTGTAGGTGTTGGCCTTTTTTCAAGCAATCTATTTTCCTGACTTGATGCATAGGCAGGGGATATTTGGAAGGAATTGTTCGATCTTGGCTACAACTTTATTTAGCCGGTCGAAGGATTTGATCTCAATGCCGATCATCTTTTCTAGTACATTCTGCTCAAGTTTTGCTTGCAGATTTGAATGGCGTCTTCTGGATGTAGTGGTCGTCTACATCTCATGTTGAGATCTCTCCACCTTTTGACATAGTCCACAGCTGACTCATTATCTTGTTGCCTGGTGCATATAACTCGACCAGTGTGATTTCTCTTTCAGCAACGTAGAATCTTTCTGTAAACTTCCTTTGCATATCTAGCCAGTCCATAATGGACCCGACTGGTAAATTTAAATATCATTCGAAGCTAGCCCAGTTAGGGAAGACCCGAAGAATTTGAGTAAATATGACTCATCTGTGGCCAGATCTCCCATTACATTGGCATAGTGTGCAACATGTTCTTTTGGCGATCCTTGCCCATTGAACCTTTCGAACTTCGGTGGCTTGCTGACGCTAGGAGGTAATTTCTTTGCAGCATGGCACACAAGGTATGGTACCTGATACATCTAAAAAAGGGCTTGATCAGACTTGTCCATTCCAGATAGTTTTATTTCTATGATCTGTTCCAACATTTGTCTATTCATAATCGGTGCTTGGACCATGTTTGGAGGAGGAGGAGCCGACTGCATCTGAGCCATGGTGGCAGGCCCTTGGTGTGCTGCTTGGCAGGCTATGGGCTGCTCTGGAGCTACTTGACATGGGATGCCCCCATCAGTGCCTAATATTGACTGGAGCATTGTTGAATGTGATAGGGTGTGGGGCAAGTTGGTGTCATCTCGTGATGTTTCCACTGTGCCCCCTGCTTCTCTTGGTGCAAAAGCATGGGCATCTCTTTCTTCAATTTGTCTTTTCAACCTTTCAATCTCATGTTGGTATCTTTGTAACAATGCTGCCACAGCAGGATCATATGTATGTGTGCTAGGGATATCAGATATCACTTCAGCTGGAGCCCCTCCTAGAGGGGTAGGTGGTAGATTATAGATATTATATGTTGCTATTATATCTGCAGCCTATTCTTGGGCCACTAAGACTATCGAAGCTTTGCCCTTAGCTTCTTTCCTCTTGACAGGAGGATCTGGCCCTTCATTGAGCCTTGGCAATTCATCTTGCTCAGGGGGCATATCCCTATGTTGACCATCCACTATGGTCATATAGCATGTGTATATCTGCAGAGTTTTGTCTGCTCTTTTAGCTTCATTGCATTCTGCCACATTCCTAGGAGGCTGCATCCTTTTAGACTTATCCTTTGGCATCCCCTGGGTAGCTTCTGATATAGAGAAATTACATTTACACCTTTTTGCCGAGCTTCCTGTCGAGATAGGGCTTCATGTGGGCGTGGCGGGCCCACCTTGTACTTGCCCATTTGCAGCTCTCCTTTGTCGATTAATGATTGGGCCACATCTTGAACCATAGCAATCTTCTATGGCATGGCCCACCACACTGATGTAAAGGCAAAAGAGCAGATCAGCTCTCCTCTTGGAGTCCTCCGGCCTCTTAGAACTTGGCAGAACAAGTTGTTGTATTCGCAGGCCAGCTCGAAGAGGACCCCTGTTTTGTTCCTCGGGAAAGAATAAGGCTTTTGCAATTTCTCTTGCAGCAGAATCTGCTTTCTTGGTTTTGACAACTTGGCAGGTGGGGAGCTGGCCACCCCCTTAGCAGTTGCTAAATCCCCGGGCTATCTTTTCTCCTAGTTTGCCTCATCGGCAGAAGAATACTTGCAAGGAATGCCTCAATATGAGATGCAACATTGCTTAGTCGGCTGAAGGTTCTGATATCAATTCCGACTGTCTTTCTAGGATTTCCTCCCGCAGGTTTTACTTGCACATGCGGGCAGCATCTTCTTCACGTGGTGGTTGTTTGTACCTTCTACTAAGGTTCATCCACCTTTGAATATAATTATGTGCTGATTCATCATGCTCTTGGGCAATGACAAAGAATTTTTCTATTGGGACTTCCTCTCCAACCACATAGGGGTCTGCTTTAGACATCGACCACTTATCCGGCTGGTCTATTGTAGCACCCATGATTTTTAAAAACCCAAATAAAAATAAAATTCTATTTTTTTATAAATGGGGAAAATAGAAATAATTGAATAAAAAGGGAAATAATATAATTAGAATGATTTAAATCAAGCCCATTAAGCTAAATTAGCAATGTGATGTACTAATGGTCCTAACATGGTTTATTGGGCCCAATAGTGGAGAGCCCATCATGGATGAGAGGTAATTAGGTTAAATTCGTACCTAATTAATTAAATAAATGAAAAGGGGTTAAGATAATACTAAATAACCCATATATTCCTAAAAAGGAGCCCTATACTTACCCTAACACTCTACCCACAATTAGATATGTTCCCAGCCTTATTAGCTGGATAAATGGAAAGTGGGAAGATAAATAAGGAAATTTAGAGTTTGAAGAAAAGGAGGAGTCTTGGAAGGTTTAAGACTCTATTAGCCAACACAACACCCTAATCTCGTCCCTACCCAAGCCCAAACCGTGGCTGGAGATCTGAGGGACGAAGGGGAGGAGTTCTAGACGTGAGGAGCTGGGAGAAGAAGGATTGAAGCAGGGTTTTCATCTCGTTTTCGTCTCTAATCTAGGGTTCTTCTGGTTTCGACAAAAGGTAGGCAATCTCTCAAGCAAAATTCGTGTAAAAATTACTCTAGGAAGAGTTCATGATCCCGAGCAAAAGCCCTTTGTTTTCGCTCTATTTCGATCTCCCATGAGGGACAATTAATTCTTTGAATCCCTGTCAGATCCATGCACCTAACCCTTCATGTTTGCTTGTAAACCTCGGTATACTTGACTTCATGCCATGAGAAAATTCTCATAAATACTACTTCATGTTAGTTTTCAAACGCCCCTAGTTTGCATAAATTTCAACGTGTATCCATCTCTAATTAATTCGTTGAATCTTGACTGCACTTGTTTAGGTCATTGAAATGTAACATGATCACAGCATTCTATACCTTGTCTATTTTCAATTAATCATGCATGTTGGTAGATCTATATGTCTACTTTCGTTTAAAACTAGTTTCATGCTTTTTGGACCTCTATACGATTTATTATCAAATTTTGAATAGCTATGTGTCAGGCAGACCCACCTGGAAAAAGGGCAAATCCCTCTTTTCTAGGCTCAGGCCACCTCCTGAGGTCGCGACGGCACGATATGCCGCGATCTCAGAGGGGTCGTGACACCGGGGTCCGACGCTTTATGAACGCGACGGATCGATGCGTCGCGACCTGCCCCCCGGTTCACTCCAGCGCCCGGTTCAGCAGAACGCGACCAGATACCGCGCCGCGACATGAATGCGACAAGAAACCCTGTCGCGACTTGACCTGATAGCGACCCGACTCTATGTCGCGACCTGAACGCGACCTAACCCTACGTTGCGACCTCAACAGAGCGACCCAAACCCTGATTTGCTTGTATACCCATGTTAATTGCCCCAGTTAATCCCTGTTAACCTTAATCATGCACTGTAAGAACAGTAACGACCTGTTAATAAATGTTGAACATTATTCTCATGTTTTAATCAAATAAGATGTGTGCACGATCAATCTTGCTCTTATGATTATCTTACACAAGCACACACTATACATAAATGATTGCCACGAAAACTTGTTAAATTGCTCAATAAGATATCTGGTAATTAAGTGAACTATTCAATTAATATCCCTAATTGTACACCGTTATCGTTTTCCCTCGGCCTTCGAGCACTCGAGGCATGACAAACCTGTTTTTATACGCTTTCTCTTGACTTGGACCACCTCTCCATCGGGAATACTCTCGACTGGCCAGGACTCCTTGTCAAGACCTCCGTAAGTCTTTTTGGCTTTGGCGCACGTCCTTAGTCAACAAGCTGGTTGTACCCCAAAAACCCGATACACATTAGGGATCAGTACGATCCATGGCTATAGTGTGTTCTTTCCTTATCTTTGATCACACCGGACCATCTAGCATATGTACATAACACGGCTAGTGGACGGTGATGATTTCTACTAGACTGCCGGCCCGCGGTGGTGTGCCGTGCAACCGTACTATCGATGTTTAACGTGATTTTACGATAATACCCTATCTCATCTGCTCTCTATATCCTCTCATCTGTTCACGTTCTCTCTAAACTCTCATCTATCTCGTCTAGTACTCTCTTATCTCATCTTGTACTCTATTGGCCATTCGTGTGATTGTCTAAGATAAAAGAAATGACTAATGCCAGCGCAATAGGGCCCGATCAGGTCCTGGGAGGAGCGCCCAAAAGTGCCAGTGCCCATGGGAGTTAAAATGATTAAGGATGTGTTACGACATGCATCCAGCGCTAGTTTACTATCTAGATTAATCTATGACAATCAAAGTACTATCCTACAAGTGCAAGCGTGATTGTTACTAGTGCACCGTTGCGCAATTTACATGTTATAACGTTACATGGCCATTCTATTGTCGTTCTCGTTGTACGTGTTTTCCCTGTTCTAGTTGCTATGTTCTCTTGTTATCATGGCATGCTCTACGTGACTTTACTCTCTAGTTAGCCTGCCAATAAAACATTAACTATTTAAAGCATGCTTGTGTTCATGAGATATTAAGTCCTACTGGGCGTTATTCGCTCATCCTGCGTATATATTTAATGTTTCAAGTGAGTCGGATCATGACCACACTCACGAGGATGGGACCGATGAGGAGACTCAGGAGTGACCTTTCTACAACCAGTGCTATCTAGTAGATCTGTTAGTATAGTTATGAGTTAGTGAGTCAGTTAGTCATTATGTAATAGTTTGGTTTGAATAAAGTACTCTGGGCCCTAGTTTTGGCTCTGATACGTTGATGTAATAGTTAGTTGATGGATTATCATGAAATTGGATTTATTTGGTATTATTCCATTGTGCAATGGTTTGCATTTATTTCTCGCTCTGTACTATTTATACTGTAATCCCACTCCGATATTCCGCGTCGGGGCGTTACATCTATCCGAGATATGGTGGGGGAATCCGAACATTTATACCCCATCGATGAGGACCCAGGAGACTTTGGCCAGCATGGCGCATCAAGAGTCAAGCTTCCCATCGCATCGACGCAGTGCATATCATGACGTGTAGAGTATGGAGTCTGGTGAGCATTAGGTACGGTAGCAGAGTTGTCCGCCCTTTTCTGCCGCTCCATCAAACCACATATTAGTGTTGGATCTGCAATATTCATATGGAGATGGGTCGATTGCATGGTTGGCCTTTTTGCTTGTGACCTCTCGGAGAACCCTTGACATGTTGTTGGACGTGCCCCTAACTGCTCTGGAATCATTTGACATGAATGGAGGAGCGGGTGCCCCCAGTGTGACCTGGATGGGTCATTGTTGGTAGAGTTCGGGGTGGAAAGGTGTCGCCTTGGGGTGCTTCGACCATACCCTAAACTTCTTTTAGTGCAAAGGTGTGTGCACCTCTTTCTTCAATCTGCTTTCGCAACATCTCTATTTCCCGTTGATATTTTTGTAGCAGTATTATCACATCAGGATCACATGTAGGCATACTAGTTACATCAGTCGTTGCCTGGGTTGAGGCCCCTATAAGGAAATAGGTGGACACTTGCTGTCTTCTTTTGACGCTGCATTTGCTCTTGTGAGTACTGGAGTGTTACTGCCAGTCTTTCTCCTTCCGGCAAGAGAATCTGGCTCTTTAGTAAATTTGGGTGGTGCCCCTTCTTCTTCAGAGTGAACGCCACACCGGCTAGACATGCTAGCCATATAACATGGAAGAATGCGCAATGCACCATTTTCCTGAGCCAGTGGCTCACCACAATTTCCTCTTTCTCTTTCTTTTTTCTTTTCTCTTTTCAACTATTTTTGCTCTTCTTTTCTTTGCATTTTTTCATTTTCTTTCAATTTTTCTCTTCTATTTCCTTTCTTATATTCTTTTCCTTTGTCGCTATCTTTTCCTCTTCCTTTTTCTTTCTCATTTTCATTTCTATCTTCGCAATATGATAGACCACCCTGGGCCACTTCAAGGGAAGGTTTTGGCCAGATCATAGAAATGACTAGACATAGTCCGATTAACCTCATTAGATTCTCGTATAAATGAGGGGATAAATATTGGACCCCCTCCTCTGCAGCAGGGGCATGTGAGCTAGACGCTCCAAATTAGCTGCCTTGTTGTGGTATGCAGTGTAGCAGAAAATAGTCCTTGCAGTGCATAAGATTTGAACACTGGCACGGGAGGTGCTGGAGCTAGCTGATCAACATCAATTTTGCCCTTTGCATTTGTTCATTGTCTTTGTCATGTTGTTACCTTCTTGGTAAGAGCGTCTGGGTCTTCTTAGACACCCAAATTTGCTTGAATTTGACTGGCTTTAGGGCCAATTTGCTTTTGAAGGTCTTATATATCCCTTTCCTTCCCTCTAATGCTTGGAAGGAATTTCTTGTTGGGACAACTGACACCATTTAATTGGTTCCATTATAGTACGGCCGCTCTGCAGATGGATTCTGTCATGCCCCGCCAATTTAGCAGCGGAATAATCGGGGAGGCATGAACAACGAGTATGGTAACGTAAATTGTGCATACATTCGCAAATATCAGAGCAGCTAATGAACAATATTGCATTAAAACTCATCATTTTATTGATAGTTCATCTAAACTATTACAACCACTAATTCAGAGCCAAAACATAGGGCTCAATGACATTATTACATTGGAAAAGAAATCTAAAACAAATATCTAACTAGACTCTAAGGTACTAAGGACATTCCATCGCTATGACTTCAGGACGCTCATCACTTCAGTCTAATCCCGTTGTTGTGTGTAAGGTCATCACCTGACTTACCTGAAAACACAATGACAAATAACGAAGGGTGAGCGATAACGCTCAGTAGGACTTAATATCTCATGTAAACAAGCAGGCTTTAAATGATTATGTCTTGTATAGCAAGTTAACTAGTGAGATCGATCAAGTAAAGTCAAGAGAGTAATAGCACATTGACTACGAGAGAACGATAGTAAACGAGAGGATGATAGCATATTCAAAAGTAATTGAAACTAGTATGATAGAGGATTGGCCATATAGTGAAAGAATATGTAATGTCTGCACCAAGGTGCACTAGCACTTCCCCGGTTGAGCATCATATCAACCCAAAGATATAGAAAAGCGATTGTTTGATTGTCATAAATTAAATTGTATTTGTTGTTGAATGGAGCTTGGATGCATGTCGTACACATCCTGATCATGTTACCCTTGCAAGGAAATAGCACTCTTCGGGAGCTCCTCCCAGGACCAGACCGGGCCCTATTGCTTTGGCATATAGCACTTGCTTGTTTAATTTAGACAATCAATTGTATGACCAAGAGAGTGCCAAGAAGAGATAAGAGAGTACTAGACGAGATAGATGAGAGTGTAGAGAGAACGTGAACAGATAGAAGATATAGATAGTAGATGAGATAGGGACAATTTCGTAAAATGACGATAAACACACGATAGTAACGGTTGCACAACACCAAGTCGGGTACCGGCAGTCTGGTAGAAGTCACAACCGCCCCTTAGCCGTGCTGTGTACACGGTCAGGTGGTCCGGCGTGAACTCAAGACGAGAAGGAATACACTAAGGTTTGGATTATACTTATCCCTAAGGTGTAACGGGTTTTGGGGTACAACCAGCTCGTTGACTAAGGACGTGCGCCAAAGCTAAGAAGACTTACGGAGGTCTTGACAAGGAGTCCCTGGTCCAGTCGAGAGTATTCCCGGTGGAGAGGTGGTCCAAGTCAAGGAAAAAGTGTGTAGAAAACGGGTCCGTCGTGCCTCGAGTGCTCGAAGGCCGAGGGAAAACGGTAACGGTAGATAAAATGCGCGAGTAAAAATGGAAACAATTGTATTTAACAAAATAGGTAATTTAGTCATTTATTTCGATAATATACCGATACTTATTGCATAATTTATCAAGGTCAAATGGCAATTTACAATGTTATGTATGTGCAAGTGTAAAGAAATCTTGAGGATGTGACAAGTCGTGCTCACGGCTTTTAAATTAACAAGAATTATTTTAATATTTTTAATTAAAAATATGCAGGTCGATTATTAGCTTAACAGTATATGGTTTAACTTGTATAAGGGTTATATGACAATTAAAGCAGGGGTATAAGCATAATATAAGATTCTGGCCGAAATTTAAAGAAGGCGACGATGTTGCCCGTCGCGATCATTCAGCGACGGGGCGCACGGGTGCATTACTCATGGTGTCGCGACGGGGTATCCCGTCGCGATTCTGTCCGCGGCGGTGCGGCCTAGCGCGACAAGGCGAACCGGCCTGGCCTGGCCCGGTTCGGGTTTGGGAACGCGGCGGCGAGGCCCGTCGCATTCATGACGCGGCCTGAAGGCCGACCGAGACACTCCTGTTATCGCGGCATATCGCGCCACCACGATAACAGGGGCGGTCCAGGTTTTTCCCCTTTTTCTCTCTGGGTGGACCCTTCTTGACACAGGGTCATTCTAAATTCAGTATAAAATCGTACGGTGATCCGAAAAGCACGAAACTAGTTTTAAATGAAAGTAGACATGTATATCTATCAACATATTAATTTGAAAATAGACAAGGTTTAGACATGCATTGATCAGGTTACTTTTTGGTGACCTAGGCAGGCGCAGTCAGGTTCAATGAATTAATTAGAGGTGTACACATGATGAAAAATTACGAAAATAGGGGTGTTCAAAAGCTAACAGGATATAGTATTTATGATAATTTTATCATGATCTGAAGTCAAGCAAAAACGGGGTTCACAAGCAATCATGAAGGGTCGGGTGCATGTATCTAACAGAGCTTCAAAGAATTAATTCTCCCTCATGGGAGATTGAAATAGAACGAAACTAAGGGCGTTTGAAAGCTATTGTAATGTAGTATCAATGAGAATTTTCTTATAGCATGGGAACAAGTACGTGAAGGGGATTAGAGAAAACATGAGATTCGGGTTCATGGTAACAGCAGGATTTCATGAATTAAATTCGCTTAAATTGATGAGCGGAATACAACAAAACCATAGGGCTTTTGAAGAGGTACATGAAGGATACCTAGGGTAATTATTTCACGATTTGTTCTTGAGAGATTGCCTACCTTTTGGTGTTGACAAGAAAGGCTAGGGTTTGATGACGAAAACGGGAAGAATATCCAAGCTTGTTCAAGCCTCCTCCTCCTTGCTCTTCGTCCAGCACTTCTCCTCTTCGTCTCCTAGGACTCCAGCCACGAACTATGGGGGTAGGAAGAGATTTTGGGTGTTTTGATAGCCTATAGAGTTCTAAGTCACCTAAAACTCTTTCTTTCTCATTCAACTCCGAAAATTGACATTTATCTCCCACTTTCTCTTATTTATCTACCTAATAGAGTTGGGAAGGGTTCCAATTTCGTGGGTAAGGTTTAGGGTAGTGTAGGACTCTTTTTAGGATAGATATGACTTATTTTAATAGTTAATTTGACCCTTTTCCATTTATTAATTAATTAGATACGAATTTCTCTTAATTACTTCTCCTCTCATAATGGGCTATCCCTATTTAGGCCCATCATTCCATGCTTGGACCACTTATGCAACCCATACTTAATTTTGTCTTAATAGATTTTTAATTACTTCGAATTATTCACCCTTTATTCTAATTTAAATCTATTTATCACATTTATTCCATTGATTTATTATTTTAATTCAATTCAATATTATTTAGCCAAAATATTTCTGACCTTCATTCATCTCTTGGGCTCTTACTCTTGGCCCAATAACTTATGCGGACTTTATTGTACCATTTATGTACTTAATTTACTTAATATGTTTTAATTATCCTTTTATTATAGAATATACTCATGGGCCAAGATTGTCTGGTGGTCCAATTATCCTAATTGGCTATCAACCCATATTATTTAAAGTCTACCAACATGTTTATTTTAATTCTTTATCCACTTTGGCCCATATGATAATGGTTTTCCCACTTGTCCCTTAATTATGATAATAAGTCGCATAATTTTGTAAACTTGATCTAAATATTTTTCTGTACCCAAATTTCATGATGGGTCATTAGGGAACATTATTTAAAACATAACCACTATTTTTCAACATTTTTTATAGGGGTTTTACGCATGCGATAATGATACGTACCTTTTAACTAGTTTAAGTTTATTAATTAAAAAATTTCAATTTATCTTTATTTTTGAATTAATGAATTTCCGGGGTACTACATCCTCCCCCTCTTGAAAAGAATTTGGTCCCCAAATTCTACGACTACGTTGGTTATATAAATCATCATTTCATGCTAAATACATATTAATTGTTATAAGTTTAGAGTTACCTTTCATGACTCCACCCTTGTGGGGGTCCCAACTTCCTGCATAGCTTGTAGTCTGCCAGGCTTCTCTTGCTCTGTCGGACGTTTCTCTTTCTCTCCTGCTTCTCAAGTATAGGACACTCGAAAATACGATGATTGCGATTTCCGCAGCGTAGGCAAGCTCCTATTCTCCTCCAGCATTCCTCCAATTTGTGACCTATCTTATTGCAGTGCTCACACTGTCCTTTACGAATAAGGGATACTTGTATGGCGTTCTTCTTACTTTTCTTTATTTTTCTCTTATCATCGTAGTTGAGATCCTTTGTGTTAGTGGATGGCTCCTTTAACAGGGGGCAGTCTTGTATATGATGCTCCAAACTGCCACAACGTAGACATGCACCAATGCATCGCCAACATTCCTTGGCTACATGTCCCGGCTTACTACAATGAAGACAGATCTTCTTGCTACGTTTCTTCGGTGGGTTTACCTTCTTGTCATGGTTGTATCCTCTCTTCCCATTCTGATTGGTCTCCTTTTTAATCTCCTTCGTCGTTTCTAGAGCTTCTTCTAGTATTTGGGCAGCTTGCTGACAGGCCAGAACTAGCCTTTGAGTTGGTCTCATGTTGGCGTCCATTAAAAGTTCCTTCAAGAATAAGGTTGTCATTAGGGTGCTAAAGTAATATTTAAGTTGATACATATATATAGATAAATGTATTCAGATTTTAACTATGGTTCTACCCAATTCTCACATAGGTATGCTAGTTGACTTAGACACATGTCAGGGCAGTTCACCTAGAACATCCTAAGACCAAAATATCATAATAAGGACTTCTAGGCTCTGATACAACTGTCATGCCCCGCCAATTTAGCAGCGGAATAATCGGGGAGGCATGAACAACGAGTATGGTAACGTAAATTGCGCATACATTCGTAAATATCAGAGCAACTAATGAACATAATTGCATTAAAACTCATCATTTTATTGATAGTTCATCTAAACTATTACAACCACTAATTCAGAGCCAAAACATAGGGCTCAATGACATTATTACATTGGAAAAGAAATCTAAAGCAAATATCTAACTAGACTCTAAGGTACTAAGGACATTCCATCGCTATGACTTCAGGATGCTCATCACTCCAGTCTAATCCCGTTGTTGTGTGTAAGGTCACCTGACTTACCTGAAAACACAATGACAAATAACGAAGGGTGAGCGATAACGCTCAGTAGGACTTAATATCTCATGTAAACAAGCAGGCTTTAAATGATTAATGTCTTGTATAGCAGGTTACTAGTGAGATCGATCAAGTAAAGTCAAGAGAGTAATAGCACATTGACTACGAGAGAACGATAGTAAACGAGAGGATGATAGCATATTCAAAAGTAATTGAAACTAGTATGATAGAGGATTGGCCATATAGTGAAAGAATATGTAACGTCTGCACCAAGGTGCACTAGCACTTCCCCGGTCGAGCATCATGTCAACCCAGAGATATAGTAAAGCGATTGTTTGATTGTCATAAATTAAATTGTATTTGTTGTTGAATGGCGCTTGGATGCATACCGTACACATCCTGATCATGTTACCCTGCAAGGAAATAGCACTCTTCGGGAGCTCCTCCCAGGACCAGACCGGGCCCTATTGCTTTGGCAATAGCACTTGCTTGTTTAATTTAGACAATCAATTGTATGGCCAGAGAGTGCCAAGAAGAGATAAGAGAGTACTAGACGAGATAGATGAGAGTGTAGAGAGAACGTGAACAGAAAAAAGATATAGATAGTAGATGAGATAGGGACAATTTCGTAAAACGACGATAAACACACGATAGTAACGGTTGCACAGCACCAAGTCGGGTACCGGCAGTCTAGTAGAAGTCACAACTGCCCCTTAGCCGTGCTGTGTACACGGTCAGGTGGTCCGGCGTGAACTCAAGACGAGAAGGAATACACTAAGGTTTGGATCGTACTGATCCCTAAGGTGTAACGGGTTTTGGGGTACAACCAGCTCGTTGACTAAGGACGTGCGCCAAAGCCAAGAAGACTTACGGAGGCCTTGACAAGGAGTCCCTGGTCCAGTCGAGAGTATTCCCGGTGGAGAGGTGGTCCAAGTCAAGGAAAAAGTGTGTAGAAAACGGGTCCGTCGTGCCTCGAGTGCTCGAAGGCCGAGGGAAAACGGTAACGGTAGATAAAATGCGCGAGTAAAAATGGAAACAATTGTATTTAACAAAATAGGGTAATTTAGTCATTTATTTCGATAAGATACCGAATACATTATTGCATAATTTATCAAGGTCAAATGGCAATTTACAATATTATGTATGTGCAAGTGTAAAGAAATCTTGAGGATGTGACAAGTCGTGCTCACGGCTTTTAAATTAACAAGAATTATTTTAATATTTTTAATTAAAAATATTCAGGTCGATTATTAAGCTTAACAGTATATGGTTTAACTGTATAAGGGTTATATGACAATTAAAGTAGGGATATAAGCATAATATAAGATTCTGGCCGAAATTTAAAGAAGGCGACGATGTTGCCCGTCGCAATCATTCAGCGACGGGGCGCACGGGCGCGTTACTCATGTGTCGCGACGGGGTATCCCATCGCGGTTCTGTCCGCGGCGGTGCGGCCTGGCGCGATAGGCGAACCGGCCAGTCTGGCCCAGTTCGGGTTTGGGAACGCGGCGGCGAGGCCCGTCGCATTCATGACGCGGCCTGAAGGCCGACCGCGACACTCCTGTTATCGCGGCATATCGCGCCGCCACGATAACAGGGGCGGTCCAGGTTTTTCCCCTTTTTCTCTGGGAGGACCCTTCTTGACACAGGGTCATTCTAAATTCAGTATAAAATCGCACGGTGATCCAAAAAGCACAAAACCATTTTAAACGAAAGTAGACATGTATATCTATCAACATGCATGATTATTTGAAAATAGACAAGGTTTAGACATGGATTGATCAGTTACGTTTCGGTGACCTAGACAGTCGTAGTCAGGGTTCAACGAATTAATAAAGGTGTACACATGATGAAAAATTACGAAACCAGGGGAGTTCAAAAGCTAATAGGATGTAGTATTTATGATAATTTTATCATGATCTGAAGTTAAGCAAAATGGGGTTCACAAGCAATCATGAAGGGTCGGGTGCATGTATCTGATAGAGATTCAAAGAATTAATTCTCCCTCATGGGAGATTGAAATAGAACAAAACCAAGGGCGTTTGAAAGCTATTGTAATGTAGTATCAATGAGAATTTTCTCATAGCATGGGAACAAGTACGTGAAGGGGATTAGAGAAAACATGAGATTCGGGTTCATGGTAATAGCAGGATTTCATGAATTAAATTCACCCAAATGGATGAGCGGAATACAACGAAATATGACTTTTGAAGAGGTACATGAAGGCTACCTAGGGTAATTATTTCACGATTTTTGCTTGAGAGATTGCCTACCTTTTGGTGTTGACAAGAAAGGCAAGGGTTTGATGACGAAAACGGGAAGAATATCCAAGCTTGTTCAAGCCTCCTCCTCCTTGCTCTTCGTCCAGCACTTCTCCTCTTCATCTCCTAGGACTCCAGCCACGAACTATGGGTGGTAGGGAAGAGATTTTGGGTGTTTTGATAGCCTATAGAGTTCTAAGTCACCTAAAACTCTTTCTTTCTCATCCAACTCCGAAAATTGACATTATCTCCCACTTTCTCTTATTTATCTACCTAATAGAGTTGGGAAGGTTCCAATTTCGTGGGTAAGGTTTAGGGTAAGTGTAGGACTCTTTTTAGGATAGATATGACTTATTTTAATAGTTAATTTGACCCTTTTCCATTTATTAATTAATTAGATACGAATTCTCTTAATTACTTCTCCTCTCATTGGGCTATCCCTATTTAGGCCCATCATTCCATGCTTGGACCACTTATGCAACCCATACTTAATTTTGTCTTAATAGATTTTAATTACTTCGAATTATTCACCCTTTATTCTAATTTAAATCTATTATCACATTTATTCCATTGATTTATTATTTTAATTCAATTCAATATTATTTAGCCAAAATATTTCTGACCTTCATTCATCTCTTGGGCTCTTACTCTTGGCCCAATAACTTATGCGGACTTTATTGTACCATTTATGTACTTAATTTACTTAATATGTTTTAATTATCCTTTTATTATAGAATATACTCATGGGCCAATTGTCTGGTGGTCCAATTATCCTAATGGCTATCAACCCATATTATTTAAAGTCTACCAACATATTTATTTTAATTCTTTATCCACTTTGGCCCATATGATATGGTTTTCCCACTTGTCCCTTAATTATGATAATAAGTCGCATAATTTCATAAACTTGATCTAAATGATTTTTCTGTGCCCAAATTTCATGATGGTCATTAGGGAACATTATTTAAAACATAACCACTATTTTTACAACATTTTTTATAGGGGTTTTACGCATGCGATAATGATACGTACATTTTAACTAGTTTAAGTTTATTAATTAAAAAAATTCAATTTATCTTTTTTTTTGAATTAATGAATTTCCGGGGTACTACAGATTCTGATGTCGCCAATCACACACTTTTCCTAGAGCTGAAGACACGTGCTTTGAGGGGAGTGACAGTTGTAGCCTTCACAGCATTGGCTTGATGCCCTCTGGGTCTATTGGTCTTCCCAACACTAGCTTGATGCTCCCTGGGTCCCTTGTCAATTCTTCCGTTGCTACGGTCCATATGATGCACCTGGCAGCTGACTGTCTTTGGTGCCTCTGCAGCTATCTCATTAGTGTTGTTGTGTAGCACTTGGACGAAAGCCACCCCCAAGAGTTGGGGAATTCGACCATCGGGGGAAAATCTCCAAAGCGAGTCGGCACAACAAGCTAGATAGCCATATCGGGCATGGTCCCGAACAATTTGTGGTCTGAAACGCACTTCAGCCATATGTCTGTTAGTCACCTGCAAGTCAATTCAAATCAGCAGTCAGTATGAAGTATGAAGGCCGCAAGACTTTCTATTTTGGTGAAGAGATGAAGGGAATTTTGGTCCCACCGGGCGTGCCACGCTGTGGAAGTGGATTTTCAAAATCTTTTTATGTTCTCTTTATCATGTTTCTCATGTTCTCGTGGATGTATATTGCTAATCCACCTCCCGTTGATTGCTACCTGAGCAAGGGTGATGAGAGATGAATTGGCAATTTGCATAGCACAGACGTGCCAACCACTGAAGTGGCAACAAGTGTTCTGCCTCCGAGAGTCGAAGGACTTTAGGTCTATTGTGCGCACCATTTGACTTTATCAAACGAAAATGGAGATCGGGTCGGGACCAAGACCCCGCCGTTGCCTAAGTGCAACGACGTTAATGACATCTCTCTCAGAGAGAAAACCCTTGATTAATCACCAGATTAGAAAGTCTCATGGCCTTAAAACGGAAACATCCGATAAAGGTACAAAGTGCGTGCTGAAGTAAAGCTGGAATAGCAACAAGAACAAAGTCTATTGAAAAGTATTTGACTCATTGTGATTATTATCATCTTTTGTACAATTGTTGGAGGCTTTTATTCATTTATTCATTTGATATTTGTCAATTAATGCCAATTGTGTTCTCTTGGTTTCTTTTAAAACATGATAGTTGTAGTTATGCTGGTGAGTCAGCAGACTGCTGAGTCGGCAGACTGCTGAGTCAAGTGAGTTGGCAGAACCCTTCAACAACCATGAGTCAAAAACTGCTGAGTCAGCAGACTACTAAGTCAAGTGAAATGGCAGAACCCTGCTACAACCATGAGTCGGCAGACTGCTAAGTCAAGTGAGTTGGCAGAACCCTGCTGCAACCATGAGTCGGCAGACTACTAAGTCAAGTGAGTTGGCAGAACCCTGCTACAACCATGACTCGGCAGACTGCTAAGTCAGTAGACTCATGCTTAATCAGTGAGTCGGCAAGCTGTCGCAGTACTGTCGAATCACCCAGCCAGCATGGTTTTTGGAGTCTTTTAATCTCATAGAGTCTTTTAATCTTATAAAGAATGCACGAGAAAATTCGGCAGCATCTCCCCTTACTTAAAGCAAAAGGGGAAGGCACGGTACTCGTCCACCATGATGGAGACAGCACCAAAACGAGGTGTTAGCTACGTACGGCGTCACCCAAACAGCATGCGGTACCAATTCCCGAGGCTTACCTACGAGGGAACCGATGAGTACCGAGACCGAAAACAATATTCTCATAAACCAAGGCTTGCCGACTCATCATGTGAGGCCTGCCGACTCACTGGTTCAAGTCTCTTTGCTGATTCAGTGAATCGGAAACCTGCTGAGTCCTTTTCGACTCACCAGCCAGAAGCACTTAACAGTATAAAACTCACGGGAAAAATTCGTCAGCATCTCCCCTGGGCTCATGAGATGTGGGGGAGTTCGCGGTATCCATCCACCACAAAGGAGATGGTGCCAAAATAGGGTGTTGGCCGTATATGGTGCTACCCAAACGGCACACGGTACCGATTCTCGAGGCATGGCTGTGAGGGAACCGATGAGTACTGAGACCAAAAACAATCCGGTTGATGATCCAGCAATGTTTGAGTCTAGGAACTCGGGCATAGATATCATATTATCTAACCTGGGTCTCATAGAGTCTCATTTCTAGGTGAGTCGGCAGCAAACTGTTCTGCCTCCATAGGTCGGCAGACTGCTTAGTCGGCAGCACCCAGTTCTGCCTGGGTGAGTCGGCAGCACCCATTTATGAAAGGATAACACCCAACTCATGGCGGAACGACGTGAAAATTTTATGGGAGGGACTGACGTATATCTCGGTCGGTTTCAAACTCTTATACGGGCCGGAACACCATGTCAACCCATCTTAAAACGTCCAAAACTCACTGCCCAGGTGAGTCGGCAGTAAACCTTCAACAAAGAAGGGGTTGTTTACATGGTTTCTGTCCCGGGAAACGGAAGAAACGCGGTATGGACGGTGTTGGGATGGATTACATCCCCTTCAAGTCCTTAGTAGGGCATGGATATCACATATCCAACCCTTTTGTGCATAGACTTGGAATTGCGATGATTCGGCAAGCCACATTCAAGTCCAAACTTATGACCTGGGGGGGGGGATCTTCACTACCAAGGGGAGGACAACACCCCCATGAGAGGATTGGAGGGCTATCAGCCCTATCTAGGGGCGCCACAGGAATGGACTGTGACGGACCGGGGTATTTATGCCCATTAAGGCTCCATATCCAGATCCGCCTCCCGCGAACGGACCGAAGTCTCGCAAGGGATATCTCACACACGTGTCCAGTAAGAGTATAAAAGACAAACCACAAGAATATAAGACACAAGAAAGTACATGTGCTCATATCTATTCACAAATTTGTACAACTGTCCCATTACATTAATACATGTCCAATTAAAAGAGTACAACTACCTGGGGCATACCCCGAGGGAGCACAAGCTCACACAATACTAACTACTAAACTACTGCTGGTGGTACAAGTCCGACACAACGCCACTGCAAGCCAAACACACGGCAAGCCCTGAAAAGAACTGTAGGGGAGTGAGCCTCAACAAGTCACTGGCTCAGTAGGGGCTAACCAAAACAACACCGTAACCACAGACACCTCAACCCCAATGGGTCTCACTGGCGATAACAATAGCCAAACCATTTCATGCTCACATCATGACAATAAATAACAGTTAAACATGCTCATGATAATAAACATAAAGTCCTCAAAAGAAAAGTAGGACTACAGGACAAACATAATATCCTTAGTCAGTCCAACTACTAAAGTGCCTAAACCACAGTCTCACTGGCACACTGCTACAACAACTAGTTGCCTAAGCTATAAGCCACACAAGCAGGTCACTGCCTAAGCTGCAAGCTTCACAGGCAAATCTCGAACACTTAAGTAACAGGACTGCTAACAAAAAGCTGGTCCTTTATACCTCAAACCTCACAACGTCGAAAGCTACACATAAGTGTAGGACTGGCTACAACTAGCTAGTCCATCACACACTAAATTATAATCAAAACTATACCCAAGAAGAGTAAAACTCAACAGGTGGAAGGTCTCACACGGCCTCCACGGAGCACAGCTTAACTAAACCACAATATGCCTAGGCCACAAGCCTCATCGGCAAAATACCACAAAGGTAACATAATTAATAATCACAAACTAATCCACAATAAAATATAACAAAGATCTACTTAAAATGGGTAAGATACAACAAGTGGCAGGTCAATCCACAAGACCTCCATAACACACAAGTACCCGGAAAGGTTGGTACACAATGTACACTACAAAACTACAAAATAACCCACGAAGGAAAATAGGTACCTACTACTCTGAGGTACCACAACACAAACACCCAAACAAGGGTACAGGAAGGTGGTAAACACCATACTGGACCATAATACATTATACTATTATTTAGGCACAACGTTACAGGTAAAACCTCAACCGGCAAGTCACACAAACCACAACTCAGTCACAACTGTGCCAACACCAGGGCACACCTCAAACTGGTCAAACCTCGACCACGAGTCACAAACTCACAAACCACGACAAGTAGCAAAGCACGAGTCAAACTACAGCCAGAACAGGCAAAGCACGAGTCAGAAAGAACGACGCCACCACACGGGAACGGACTACTGGCTGATCAGGCCAATATCCAACCCGGACAACACAACACAAGAACAACCTCTCAGCCTCGCAGTCACGGACGAAAGGTCCAACTGCCGCTCCACAAGGAAGAAGTCAAACAACTGTGGAGACCAACCAACACCACACCTGCAGGCACACAGCTGCAGGCCCATGCCTGGCACCTCTAGAGTCTCTGGACGGAGCACTCTAAAGTGAGGCACTGGAAAACAGGACTAGATGGGGACCAGTGTCGACTACTGGTGTCCGTACCCCCAACTATGAGCGCGCTACAAGCGACTACACACCCACAACACAAGCCGCTGCCCTACTGCCGTCTTTCCCTCAGCCGGACGTACAACTCAAGCACAAGAGTGAGGGTGTCCAGGAAGACGACACAGACCTCAACGGTACCACACTGTACCGGGACAAAACCCCGAGCACAACAAACCACGTGCCTGGCTCACAAAGAACCTGGGGTACCCGACTAGAGAGGCATTCCGGAATAGGCGCCGGACCACCACACTCGGCTAGCACAAACCATGATATTTACATATATAGCCTTACTTATAATTCACAATATTCATGTGTTAGGATTAGCTTAACATCGGTCACCATGTGACCCCAAAGCTATCCCACACCAACTCATTCCAGAACCACAAACTTGCCTATCATTGGTCATCTTGTGACCTCCAAGCTAACTCACACTAACATATGCATAAATCACGATAGCCAATCACATTTGGCCTATCATTGGTCATCTCATGACCTTCGTGGCAACACACACTACTTAACACATAAATCATATAATATTATTCGAAAGACAACAACGAACCAGGGCTAGGTCGGTATGGACCTTCACTGCCCAAACACCACAAAGTCATGGCTAGGCTCACACAGGAACCTCACTGCCCAGTTACTACGACAAATCACCAGAATTACATTACAACAGAGTGTGTAGCACACACACACTCAAATCATGTAAGCAACACGTGTATATTACACCCTGGTTGGTGTACCACACGTCTACCACATAAATCACATGTCCAACACATGGGCAACAAATACACATAATTAAACCACTATGTACATCATACCTTATTCACGTAAAACATGCCCATTACATGAGCAGTATGCTCCAAGAGCATAACAAGTGCACTGGCTCACACTGGTCATCGCCATGCACACACAATCACACAATATTCATAACCAGGAAAGCTACGTAAACAACACTGCATGGATACATGCACAGGTTGGCGGCAACATCGACTGCCGCTTGAAGGAAGTAAACGGCAAGAGATCTAGCCGTTTATATCCCGGCTGGTGATCTTGGCGGCAAGCGATCTTGACGCCAAGTTCTCCGGCCTAAAACCCTGCAGAAACCCTAATCCAGCTCTACAGGTTTTCCAACCATTTAAACTACAGAAAAACATATAAAAACGGTTCCTTTAACATACTAGAACCCGGAACAACCCATTACAACATGCTTTACACATTAAATTCATCAAACCACCCTTTAACCCCGCATGGTACGACTTGATCCGAAAATACAATAAAAATACTGGTTCACGTGATTAAGTCGTGTTTTAATGTTTCTAACAAGCTAACAGGGCTCGACCCCTACCTCAGAAACGCAATTAAACTCCCGAAGAACCTCGAATCACGCCGAAACCCGAGAAACGTCCCACGAACACCGCTCTCCAATCCGCCATTCCCCGCCCGATCTGCAGCTACCACGCGTACCACAGCCTTCCCACGAGCTCCCGCCGACCGTCAGAACTCGCGAAGAAGCTCAAGGGTGAAGGTGGGGAAAGAGGAAGGGAGAAGGAGGAAAAAGAACAGAGCTCGGGTCTGCCATAAAACACAGGCATGTCAGGTTAACGTCAACCCTTTGGCCGTTTAACCAGACCGCCACAACTAGACGTCCACAAGCTTGACGCCAAGTTCAACAGTCGACGTCCTCATCGATGTACGTTAACACCATGTTAACGGCACACCACTGCCGCAAACACACAGTCGACGTCACCCACCTGGATGCCAACACACTGTGTCCAGCAAGCTGAACACCAACACGGACCCAAACCAAACCCGGTAAGGATCTAATAAGAAACATACAACACTAATGGGCCTCACATTGGCCACCAACCCGCTAACCTGTATCCACGGGATCCGGAAAACGCGCGACGTTACATGGACATTGGTTTGTCCACCCTTGGGGGCCCTCAACCTCACCTCCAAGTGAGTCGGCAGGCTCTATTCAAAGGGGAAAAGGGGAGAAAAATACAGCCACAGGGGGTTTTCTTCCTAGGTACAGATCCAAATATCTTAAAGGATGGGGGAAGGGGTCACGTCCTTGCACAATATAAAGAAACATAAAGAAAGCATTCTCCAATACATTAATGAAAAGAACATCACATGCATCTTGTCTAATGTATTCTATTCAAAAAGAGAGGAGACATTAAATGTCATTCTCTTCACATGGGGAAATGGAAGAGACATTAATATACATTGATGGGACAAGGGATATGGGAAGAAGAGAAGAACATAAAAAAAAAAAAGAATGGAGGAGGGAGATGATGGCCCCTCTCTTTGGGCTCTTCTCTTCTATTTCTCTTGGCACACCTTTTGAGGTGAGAACTCTATCTTCTCTAAGGCATTGTTTGGAAACGAGTTTAGAAAAATTTTGCCCTGCAAAAGCGCTGACAAAATCCACTGCGATTCCAAACAGACATGGCCTACTATGGTTTGCGTGAAGAGTTGATTTGTGAAAGAGGAGAGAGATAGAGAGATGTAACCTCTCTCTCCTCGGTGGGGAAAAGCGGGTTCACCCCCGCTTTTGAAAAATTTCGGGGAAATAGGAGAGAGACAGAGAGAGGGTCGCGCTGTGAGGAATTTTTCTCTATATATATATATTTTTTACTTTTGTACACCTCGTCGCCCACGCCATGGGGCGCAGGCGACGGGCCAAAATCCTCGCGCTGGCTGTCACATGGCCGATTCGGGATTTTAACGCTTTTCACTTTTTAAACCTTGGTTAACAAACGCTGCCTAAGCTCTTCTCTTCCTCTCTTCACGTGGCTCCTCTCCTCTTTCCTTCTTCTCTTCCTCTCTTCTTCTTCTATCTCCTTTGGAAGCAGCCACGAACCAGCCCCCCCCCCCCCCCTCTTCCCTTTTTTCTTCTGCTGCTCTCTCTCTCTCCCTCTTTCTTGCTGCCCAATAAAGACTCTTTTTAAGGGGGATGGGAGAAATCCTCTTTACCCTTTTGCCCCCCACTTTTTCTCCTATTTTCTTTAAGGGCACAAAGCTGCTACGTAGGGTCTGTTTGGGCTTTTTTTTTTGGGCCTTCATGAGGCCTCGTGGGCTGCGCATGGGCCTCTTGCATGCTTCATTCTTTTGATGTTCACAGGGCTCTATTGGGAAACCCTAGCAGAGCTGCGCGGCAGTGGTCGTCTCATCCTGAGGCAGATTTTAGTCGCCTGTCCTATGACAGAATAGTCGCCACCCTCAGACGGCGGATCTGGGTTAGGGGATGCGCTGCCCAAAGACTCTCCCCCCACCCGCCCTCTCCTTCATGGCCACCTTTTCTTGCTCCTGGTCTCCCCCACTGCCCCCGTTCGCCCCTGTCAGATCTGACTCCCTCGCCCCTCTAGCCCATCTTCCACCTTCTATATCTTTCACCTCGTGCCCTGGCTGCTCCCGCTGAGATCCCCTCCTCATCTGCCCCTTTCTCTATCTTGTGCGCCTCCACCTGGCTCCCCTTAGCCGCCATCCGTCTTCACTCCTCCCCATCTTGTCTAGTCGCCCCTCCAACCTCTTCTTCTACCACTGACCTTTAGCCCAGCATATCCCCCTTTCTCTCTGAGGTTTCTTTTCTCCCGCTTAGGTTCCCTCTTT
Organism: Colocasia esculenta; assembly: GCA_014218235.1. Classification (NCBI taxonomy): domain Eukaryota; kingdom Viridiplantae; phylum Streptophyta; class Magnoliopsida; order Alismatales; family Araceae; genus Colocasia; species Colocasia esculenta. Next base: position 69,653,110 of record CM024759.1, on the reverse strand, counting down.
TAGAGGTCGGCACTTTCGCAGCCACCTCTTTCGTTCCTGTCTTCTCTTCTACCCACCATCCTCCTTTCGCCCCCCCCCCCCCCCCCCCCTGTTCAACACAACATCCACCTCATCTTTTCGGACCTCGCCTATCCCGATTTCCTTCGGGGTCGGTATTGTTCGGCCACTTTCTAAGCTTTATTTTTTGTGTTGTTGCTCTGTGCTTATAAGTGTCCAGGTTCTATCGGAGCTAGTATCTCTGTCCATGATCATCTTCTCAAAAATTTTCAGGTGAAACTGTTTGCAAGGTTCCAATTTGCGGCCTGTAGTTCTCTAGATCACCTTTGTTTAGGGTGTTGGATTGGTATGATTAACTTGTGTCATGGGGTTATTCCACACATTATGCATCAATGTGTGTCTTCCGAGCTCAATCACTTCATTTCCTACAATATATGGAGCAGCAATCATGCATCCGAGTAGACCCTTACCTTTTGTTTGCTTCAGTGTTGATCAAGTTTTGTGGACCGATTTTCAAAATTTTATGTAATTTTTCTTTTAATATCTTTTTGTATCTCTTGCTTGTGCTCCTGTTGTGGTTTTCTTCGTATCCAAAGACGATGATCCCCTTCTTCTGTAGTCTTTGTTCTATGTTACTTGGCTTATCTAATATAATAGAATCTCTTTTATGGTAAAAAAAAAAAGTTGGAGTGCAACATTTTATTATTTCCACTCCCATTTACAAGATATGCACCCACACATTCTGATCGTCTCTTCTCATCTGAAGTGTCCATCCCAAGTTCCAACCGATCCACAAGATTGATCTTTCTATCAGGGATATATACCAAATGAATTATATGGTGTTTGGTTGTTTTATTTCTTCTCTTTTTTCCCCTGAAATTGAAAAAATTAAAACACGTAATCCATTTTGATGGTTAATTACTTTCCTAATTTTTGGAGAAAAATCTTAATATATAAAAGCTTTTTCTTAAACATAAAAACTGTCTCCACTTTTTTAATATGAGAGAGTGGCGACTCTCTCTCTCTCTCTCTTCAACTTCTTCGCTCTCCTCCCTTCTCTTTAGTGAGCACACTCTCTCATCTCCATCCCTTGTCATCTTCCTCTCTCTCCCCTTGGTTCTCACTCTCTCCCTCTCTCTCTCTCTCTCTCTCTCTCTCTCTCTCTCTCATCTGCACTACTTTTTCTTGCTCATAAAAATACTTTTGTAACAATACTCACAGTTGCTATAAAATAAAAAGTGTAGCTAGTTAATAATAGTCATTTGACAAGTAAGGTGTTATCTTATAAGAAATTTCATTCCAACTATTCTTATCACTTTAATAATTTTAAAAAGTAATAAAAAGTGTCTACCAAACAAGTTAACATAAATTTTAAAAATTATAACACTTTTTTCCAAACATGTATTATCAATTTTCTCAATTTTAAAATTTAAGTTAAAAATCGACATAACATAATTTTTTACGTAAAAATACTTTTTTGAAAAAAGGTGTTTTGAGGACACCCTATTAAACATGTCCTCTATCTGATAAGAATGGGGAGTATTTATTCGTTTTTGATAGTTAGCGGCCATAAAAATACGCAAAAAAGAAGATACAGATTAAGTCTATTAAATAAAATTTAAAGTGAGAAGAAAAAACATTTTTTAACATAAACAAAAATATGCTTAGATCTACTTCCTACGACATCATCAAAGAACATAGGCTCGACATCAAAATGAAAATTATAATAATCCGACACTATCAAAACAAGATAAAACATGCAATATATATATATATATATATATATATATATATATAATGTTTGGGTACGACAGTGCGGTCCCGCTGTACCTCAACTGTTGCCGTTGGACGAAAATCTAGTGACAGTAAAACAAAATTAAAAAAGAAAAAACTGTGCGCGCAAGACACGCGCAGTGTTTGCTGCCGTTGGATCCCCATCCAGCGACAACAGTTGGGATGCGGCGGGGCTGCACCGCCGCACCCCAGTATTCACCTATATATATATAAAATAAATTAATACTTTTTGTTAATATATATGCCTAAAATGACTGATCTACCCCTCACTTTTAAAATCTCCTTAAAATGACTAATCTACCTGTTGATTTTCTCCCTTTTCGGTACTAGGAAAGGGTTTTGTCCCTTCAGCTTCGTTAATAACTTTGGATTGTATTTAGTGAAATATTTCTTAGAGTTGAAGGTTAACTATCTATAAGGATATAACCAAATTAATTTTTATCAAAATGAGATATATAGATAGTGAGGCCAAGCTTTAAGGATATATGTAAGAATCGGGTGGATATTATATACACACACACACACCATGTGTTCTACAAAATCAGATATCCAGCTAAGAAATTAGACATATTGGTGCCAAAAGGTGAGGCATGTCGGGTGGTAATTATCTGGGCATATTGGTGCCAAAAGACGTCCTTCTGTAATCCACAATTTTCTCTTTTTTGGTTTTACAGCGAAACACCTGTGGCCGGATATGCAAGTTGATCTTAAGCACACCGTCTTGCTGAACCGGCTGATTAATCACTTCATCCCGAGACAATCGGCAACCCGCAATGAAAGCAGCTCGTAACAAAGTATTGATTGATTGATATTAACGAATTGACGCGTTGACTGTTCCCACATGCTAATTATAAGCAAATTAGAACAGTTACCAAACATGGGAATCTATAGCTTCTTATGCTTTAAAGAATTGAAATTTCATCTTTTTGTACGATGCAGGCGTCATCTACCATCCGGAGGAGACGGAGATGATACCCAGGGGAAGCCTCCACAAAGAACGAACATGGATGACACCTTGAAGCAGTCTTCTAGCTGTCATAGGCCCTTCGCCCATGGGAAGCGGCCAGGAACACAGCCTGAATAAAGCAAATGTACAGTCGAAGAACATGATGAGCAGCCTTTTTAATGGTGTTCCAAAAATCATCCTCACCTTCATCTACCAGTTCCGAGACTTTTAACAAGTGGCGATTAATGCAACTAAAAAAACCCAATCCTGCACAACTCCATCCTCATTCAGTACTGTAAAATCCCTCCTCAACCACACCCTCCCAACCTAGGAATAAACAGCACAATTCAAACGGATTTATCAATAACTCATTTTCATGAGCTTGCCTCTCAGACTTGCCAGAACATTCCCATATTATCTACTATCTAGGATTGGCATTTCCCATTCCCATATTACCGGATTCGGAAATGGGAGGCAAGCATGTCAATGTCCCTTTCTCTATCTACTCTAGCTCGCCTATTAGATGGGGTTGTCAAAATCTACGCATTAAGTGTCTGACTCGTCGCCTAACACTGCTGGATGCGTCTAATGCAGCATCCACCCAACAAGTGATCTTAAATGCTACCCAACGGGTAAGAGTTAAGACAATGCTCACTAATAAATATCAAGGTCATCCCTAAGCAGAAAAAGACTTGAAAAGGGTTTATTGAACTATAACCTTCTGGCCTCTAGACGATGGGCAGACAATAATGTCCTCTGTACCAGACTCATTTGGCTGTACAATATTCTCCGGTGTTAAGCCCGATGCTTGTCTCTCAACTTCCACATATCCAAAGGTAAACTTGATGCCGGAGCATAAATGTATCAGCCTTTTGTATTTGAGCTCACTAGCTTGTTGTGTGGGCTTGAGTTGTCTTGTGGGTCAAGTATGTGTAAATTTTTTTATTTGGGACCATTAGTAGCTGGATCTGTTTAGAGTCTTTTATGTTTTATCCTTTCTTATGTAATTCTCTTCTGGGTCTTCAGTTGGAATAGGCCCATGGGCTTCTAGGAAGTGAGCCACTTTTGGAAGCCCTAGGTCAATCCCTATACCTTTATAAAGGGACTGTACGAGGTTTCTTTGGACAGATGTATGCTGAAAAAAAAAAAAGAAATAGAAACTTCTTGTGCAAGGTGCTGTGAGGGGTAAGCCCCTATTGGTCTTTCTCCTCTCCCTCTTTCTCTCCTTTCGTCTAAGCTCCAACCCTCTTCGTCCGTCTCTGTTTCTCTCTCCGTTCATCTCTTTTCTTTCCTCTCTCGATTTCTCTTCCTTCCCACACTCTCTCCTCTTGCATTCTCTCTCCCTCCCACGCTCTATTCTCTCTCGCACTCTCTCTCTCTCAGATATATATCTCTCTCTCTCTTACACTACTCTCTCATTCTCTCTAGCACTTTGCTCCCTCTCTCATTCCCTCGCTCTCTCTCTGCAGTGAGCAATGAATAATTTTGTTTGATATTATAGAGCAAAGAATAATTTTGTTTGACACACTGTAACAGTGATCTTATCAAATTTTTAAATAGATCTTTTTATATATATTTTTCTATTTTAAAATTATTATAAATATAACTTCACATATATTAATTAAAGTCAACATTTGTTCAAATCTAAAAGAAAAAATTAATTATTGGTCCCTGGCAGGGACTTGCCATTTTTTTTAAGTCCCTGTCAAGATTCCCCCTCCTTCCGGTCCTTGCTTTATGCAAGACTTATTTTTAAGTTTCTGCTATTAACTCCCGTTATCTTCCCCCGTTATCTCAAAAGTGTGTAGTCTTATCCCAAAAGTATGTACCTACGTAAGTACGTACTTACACAGTTACATGTGTACTGCGTAAGTATATAAATCTTGTAACTGTGTAAGTATGTAATTACATATTTATGCAGTTATACATATAACTAATTTGTAATTACATAGAATTTTATAAGTTTGTAACTCTATAATTAAGGCTTACCTAGTTACATACTTACATAGTTTCAAAAGGATTTACCTAGTTATCAGGGCTTACTTAGTTACCAAAGGTTACCTAGGGCTTAATTACCTAGTTATAGAGTTACATATGTAATTCCTGTAACTGCGTAAGTCTGTAGTTACAGAGTTATATATGTAACTCTGTAACTACATGTAAATGTGTAATTATACGTATACATATTATATAACTATACATACACATGAAACTCTATAAGTATGTAAGTACATAGTTTTTTACGATAAATTTGTAACTATTTCTTCATGTAACTATGTAACAAGGTAGAAGTAGTTACAAAGTTAAATATATAACTGCGTAAGTATATATTTACAGAGTTACATGTATAATTGCGTTAGTGTGTATTTTTATAACTAGGTAAGTAATAATTACATACTTATGTAGTTACACATGTAACTCTGTAACTACAGAAATTTTATAAGTTTGTAACTCTGTAATTAAGGCTTACCTAGTTACAGAGTTACATGTATAATTGCGTAAGTGTGTAATTCTTATAACTACGTAAGTATATAATTACATACTTATAGTTACACATGTAACTCTGTAACTACATAGAAATTTTATAAGTTTGTAACTCTATAATTAAGGCTTACCTAGTTACAGACTTACATAGTTTCAGAAGGATTTACCTAGTTATCAGGACTTACCTAGTTACCAAAAGTTACCTAGGGCTTAACTAATTACAGAGTTACATGTGTATTCCTGTAACTGCGTAAGTATGTAGCTACAGAGTTACATGTGTAACTCTGTAACTACATGTAACTGTGTAATTACCATGTACATACTATGTAACTACACATACACATGTAACTCTTAAGTATGTAAGTACATAGTTTTTTACGCCTTAAGTTTGTAATTATTTCTTCCTACATAGTTTTTTACGACTTAAGTTTGTAATTATTTCTTCCTGTAACTATGTAACAAGGTATGAAGTAGTTACACAGTTAAATATGTAACTGCGTAAGTATATATTTACAGAGTTACATGTATAATTGTGTAAGTATGCAATTCCTATAACTACATAAGTATATAATTACATACTTATGCAGTTACACATGTAACTCTGTAACTACATAGAGATTTTATAAGCTTGTAACTATGTAATTAGGGCTTACCTAGTTACATACTTACATAGTTTCAGAAGGACTTACCTAGTTATCAGGGATTATCTAGTTACCAAATGTTACCTAGGGCTACCTAGTTACAGAGTTACATGTGTAATTCCTGTAACTGCGTAAGTATATAGTTACAGAGTTACATGTATAACTCTGTAACTGCATGTAAGTGTGTAATTACACATGTACATACTATGTAACTACAAATGTAGTTCTGTAACTACATACTTTGTAACTATACATATAATTACAGAGTTATATAGTATGTAACTCAGGGACTCTGTAATTAGGTAAGTCCATGGTAACTAGATATTTACAGTACAGAAAGACTTACCTTCGTAAGTGTGTAATTACACATGCAACTTTGTAACTAGGTATGTCCCTGGTAATTAGGTAAGCCCTTCTGAAACTATGTAAGTCTCTTCTTCTATAATTATGTAACTCAAAGACCTAAAAATAAATCCTTCAAAATTAGAGATTGATTGGTAATTCTCTCAATAAGTAAGTAAATATTTATTTTTAAATTATTTAGTATTTACAAAGTTACGTATGTAACTGCATAATATGTAATTACATACTTACACAGTTATAGGATTTACATACTTACGCAATTACACATATAACTATGTAAGTACGTATTTATGCAGTTACATACTTTTGAGATAACGATTATATATTTTTGGGACAACATGGAGAAGATAACGGAGGTTAAAAATATAATTTTAAAATAAGTCCTACATAAAACATGGATTGAAAGGCGCAAGAAAATTTGAAAGAGACCTGAAAATAATATTACGTCCTTACTAAAGACCAACCGTTAATTCTCCCAATCTAAAAACATCCCCGTGCATGGCACGGGTGGTCAACTACTTGTTTTATATAAAAGTCGCTTGGCTTTGTTTTTGTACACTGACGACGTACGCCAGAAACACGCCAGCCTTTTATTGCCGTGGTTTGATGACGGACGGTGTTCGGAAAAAGATCAACAAATGATAGGTCTCATCGCGTCCACTTGGCGTGGGAGATAATGGTCTGTGGAGCATCGCTGAATCAGTCGTCGCGTCAACGCCGGCTATTTGCTGAAGCGGGGCCTTCCTCTCCATTCCAAAGAATCCTCCTCCTCACCAATTAGTACAGCACAGGATGGATCTGATCTCGTCGTCCATCTTGGGTCCTCCGTGCGAGAGAGTGTTCAATGCCGCCCTCGAAGAGTACACTCTGGTGAGCGATGCCGAGGAGGAGATTAAGAGCCTGGCTTTCACGGTTTCGGTCATCAAGGGATTGCTCCAAGATGCAGAAAGGAAGCAGGTAGAAGATGCTGCCATCCGTACTGGCTGAAAGGTCTCAACAAGTCTTTTTGATGCTGAGGACGTCTTCGACGAGATTGCTACTGATGAAGCCCTTCGAAGAGAGATACGAACGGCAACAGGTCGGTAACCGGGCGGGCGGCAAAGGTACGCAAGATCATCTCTTCTCTTTTCAGTGTAGGCGCCGCATCAGCCAGTCATGCCGCAGCACATCGAATAAAAGACATCAAGAAGAAGTTTGACACTATAACAAGACTGAAGATAGACTCGGTCTTCGTGTGCTGAATGAAAATAGCTGCTCTGCCATCGGAACACCAAGAAAACTAGAAACGAGTTCTCTGTTACCCAATGAAGCCAACATCATTGCAGGACGATGAAAAGCAGAACCAGCAGAAGTTGTTGTTAGAACCCATGAAGGCAACTGAAGCAAAAAGTAGTGAGAGTAATGTCCATGTCATTGCTGTTGTTGGCATGGGTGGGGTTGGGAAGACAACTCTAGTGAAGCATGCCTACAATAATCCAGCAGTGGGAGAATATTTCCAGCCGAGAATGTGGGTTTGCGTTTCAAATGACTTTGATGTGAAGAGGATTACAGGAGAAATTATGGATGCCGCATCTAGTTCTGAGAAGGCTAAAGAATTCTATGAGAGGTCAAATTGGGATGTAGCTCAGAAAGGTCTCCAAGGCAAACTAGAAGGGAAGAGATTTCTGTTAGTGTTGGATGATGTGTGGGAGGAAGACCCTTCAAAGTGGGAAGATTTGTGTACCCCTCTCTTGTATGGTGGACAGGGAAGTAAGATAATAGTGACTACCCGGAGTCAGAAAGTATCAAACATAACAAGGGGCACATCTATCTTATGAAAGGCTTGTCTAGTCACGATTTATGGTCAATTTTTCAAAGATATGCTTTTGATGACCACGATCTAGATAAGCACCCACAGTTGATTCTTGTGGGTAGACAAATAGTTGGGAAATTAGAAGGCTTGCCATTGGCAGCAAAGACAATTGGTCGACTTCTATATTCAAATCCGGATGTGAAGCACTGGACGAACATTATGAAATCGAAAGCATGGGTGTTGCCTGAAAATGAGGATAATATTTTACGAATCCTTAATTGAGCTATGATCACTTGCCAGGACACTTGAAGCAATGCTTTGCATATTGCTCTCTCTCCCCCAGAAGACCATGTCTTTTATAAAACAGAATTAGTCCAATTAGGGATGGTCCAACAGTTCATCCGGATAGGAGAGGTTTCCCATTTAGAAAGTGTGGGCGGTGAATACTTTGATAGTTTAGTATGTATGTCTTTATTTGAAAAGCACACATACTATAAGAAGAAGCATATGTGATGCATGATCTGATACATAATTTGGCTGAATTAGTTTCCGAAGGCGATTGTCTCAGGCTGGAAGATAACCAACAGAAGAGAATCATGTCTGAAACAGTCCGTCATGTATCCATAGCTAGTAACAGATTTGATCCGATAAAGATTGAAGAGCTGTGCAAGTATGAGAACATGCGGACGTTACTGTTCTTGCGTCGCCGTAGATTTCAACTGGGTCTCACCTTCATAACCTCTTCATGAAATTGCAAAGGCTGCGTGTCTTGGACTACGTCGGTGCACATCAAAGAGTTGCCGGCATCAATTGGCACCTTGAAACATCTCCGTTTCTGGACCTCTCCCACAATCTCATCGGCGCGTTGCCTGAGTCCTCGTGCATCTTCACAATTTGCAGGTAAAAAGGAAGGATAACCTATAGCTACTATTTCCCTTTCTGGCATAGAAAGATACATGTTTCGATTATTTAGCATACGAGGATGTAAAGAAATCCAATCATACGACAGCATTGTCTTAGATATCCGAAAGACTAACTTTAATAATTGGAATGTCTGGCAGTATTGAAATCTATAATTATTTCCGAATGAAGTAAGATTCTTGCACATTTCTAAATCTTCCGACTTCTCACTTTCTATTTCTGTGTCACATTTTAGTATTTAGTATTGTGGTGGTGTTTCCCTGTTTGGGCCTGAGCCAAACGGGCCTCTACTGAAGAAGAAAGGGAAGTCGCTCGCCGGAGGTAGGATGTAGCCTGCAAAACCAGAACCGATGAGGGGGGCCCGGTTTTAGAACCGAAAAAACCCTCTGATGCTTAAGTCAGTGGGAGACTTGAAAGGCAGGGGGTTTTTCGTGTGTGGCTCTACTGGGAGCGATGTGAGTTTGAGCGTGGTATTGCATCTTACCTTACATGGCACTGTACCTGAGCCTTTTATAGGCAGTGTACTGAAGAGGAGAGGCGTTACGCTTCTCGGTCGTAGCCTGAAAGGGGCGCGCCAGTTGGCGCGTTTGACGGGGCACTGGGCGCCGAGGCATCTGTTTATGTGCTCGGCAGTTAATGCGTGCTCATTGATCGTGTGGCGTGTTGCCCACGACGGTTATAACTGTCGTATGGGCACGAAGAGGA
>CM024759.1:69590817-69643367 GCA_014218235.1 Colocasia esculenta | reverse complement strand
ACATAGTTACAAGCTTATAAAATCTCTATGCAGTTACAGAGTTACATGTGTAACTGCATAAGTATGTATTATATACTTACGTAGTTATAGAAATTGTATACTTACACAATTATACATGTAACTCTATAAATATATACTTACGCAGGTACATATTGAACTGTGTAACTAATTCATACCTTGTTACATAGTTACAGGACGAAATAATACAAACTTAAGGCGTAATAAACTATGTACTTACATACTTAAAGAGTACATGTGTATGTGTAGTTACATAGTATGTACATGTAAAATTACACAGTTACATGTAGTTACAGAGTTACACATGTAACTCTGTAGGTACATACTTAGCAGTTACAGAAATTACACATGTAGCTCTGTAATTAGGTAAGCCCTAGGTAACTTTGGTAACTAGGTAAGTCCTGATAACTAGGTAAATCCTTCTGAAACTATGTAAGTCTGTAACTAGGTAAGCCTTAAATTACGAGTACAAACTTATAAAAATTCTATGTAGTTACAGAGTTACATGTGTAACTACATAAGTATGTAATTATATACTTACGTAGTTATAAGAATTACACACTTATGCAATTATACATGTAACTCTATAAATATATACTTACGCAGTTATATATTTAACTTTGTAACTACTTCATATCTTGTTACATAGTTACATGAAGAATAGTTACAAACTTATCGTAAAAAACTATGTACTTACATACTTACAGAGTTTCAGGTATGTATAGTTTATAAATATGTACATGTGTAATTACACACTTACATGTAGTTATAGAGTTACATATGTAACTCTGTAACTACATACTCACGCAGTTACAGAAATTACATATGTAACTCTATAACTAGGTAAGCCCTAGGTAACTTTGGTAACTAAGTAAGTTCTGATAACTAGGTAAATTCTTCTGAAACTAGTTATAAGTATGTAATTAGGTAGCCTTAATACAGAGTTACAAACTTATAAAATTTCTATGTAATTACAGAGTTATATATATAACTGCATAATTATGTAATTATATACTTACACAGTTACAAGATTTATATACTTACGCAGTTGCACATTTTGATGATGTCGTAGGAAGTAGATCTAAACATATTTTTGTTTATGTTAAAAATGTTATTTCTTCTCACTTTAAATTTTATATAATAGACTAATCTGTATCTTATTTTTGCCTATTTTTATGGCCGCTAACTATCCAATAACGAATAATACTCCCCATTCTTAGCAGATAGAAACATGTTTAATAGGGTGTCCTCAAACACCTTTTTTCAAAAAAGAATTTTTACGTAACAAATTATGTTATGTCGATTTTTATCTTAATATTTAAAAATGAGAAAATTGGTATTACATGTTTGGAAAAAAAGTGTTATAATTTTAAATTTATGTTAACTTGTTTGGTAGATACTTTTTATTACTTTTTAATTACTAAAGTGATAAGAATAGTTCGAATGAAATTTCTTATAAGATAACCCTTACTGTTCAATGACTATTATTAACTAGCTACACTTTTATTTTATAGCAACTGTGAGTACTATTACAAAAATATTTTATGAGTAAGAAAAAGTAGTACAGATGAGAGTGAGAGAGAGAGAGAACCAAGGGGAGAGAGAAACATGACAACGGATGGGGATGAGAGAGTGTGCTCACCAAAGAGAAGGGAGGAGAGCGAAGAAGTTGAAGAAAGAGAGGGAGAGAGAGACTCGCCACTAGGGGTGTACAACGGTTCGATTCGATTCGGTTTCTCCATTTTTTGGAGAAATCGAACCGAACCGAATCTATTTGATGAACCGAACCGAATCGAATCGAAGTTCAAACCAAAGTTGACATTTTAAAAAAAAATCAGACAATTTTCTACATTTTTATGGGCAAAAGTGGCAAAAAATGGGTTTTTTGGGTGGTCGCGGAGGGCGCGCGACGCGCCTTCCACTGCGCTACCCTTTTTTTTGTATAATATATTAGTTATAAATTGATATATAGATATTCGGTTCATTTCGATTTCCCAGTCTGAAACCGAACGAACATGAGGTCCGTGAAATTGAACCGACCGGCCGGTTCGATTCGATTTTTCGGTTTAGATCATATTTTGCACAGCCCTACTCGCCACTCTCTCATATTAAAAAAGCGGTGACATTTTTTTTTTAAGAAAAAAGTTTTTAAATATTAAGATTTTTCTTCAAAATTAGAAAAATAACCATCAAATGTTTTAATTTTTTTCAATTTCAGGGGGAAAAAAGAGAGGAGAAATATCAACCAAACACCATATAATTCATTTGATATCCCTGATAGAAAGATCAATGTTGTTGGATCGGTTGGAACTTGATGGACACTTCAGATGAGAAGAGACGATCAGAATGTGGGGGTGCATATCTTGTAAATGGGAGTGGGAATAATAAAATGTTGCACTTCCACTTTTTTTTTTTGACCAAAAGAGATTCTATTATATTAGATAAGCCAGTATATAGAACAAAGACTACAGAAGAAGGGATCATCGTCTTGGATACGAAGAAAACACTAAGAGGAGCACAAGCAAGAGATACAAAAAGATATGAAAAGAAAAATTACATAAAAAGTTGAAAATCGTCCACAAACTTGATCAACATTGAAGCAAACACGAGGTAAGAGTCTACCTACTCGGATGTATGATTGCTGCTCCATATATTTGTAGGAAATGAAGTGATTGAGCTCGGAAACACACATCGATGCATAATGTGTGGAATAACCCCATGACACAAGTTAATCATACCAATCCAGCACCCTAAACAAAGGTAATCTAGAGAATTACAGGCCGCAAATTGGAACCTTGCAAAAGTTTTACTGAAAATTTTTGAGAAGACTGATCATGGACAGAGATACTAGCTCCGATAGAATCTGGACACCTATAAGCACAGAGCAACAACACAAAAATAAAGCTTTGTGGAAATGGATTTATAAAAATTAAATATCAATTATCATGTTTTTTCATGTTCTCATGGATGCAACGTATTGCTAATCAAATCTCGTCGAATGCCACTTGGGCAAGAGCGACGTGAGATGAATCGGCAATTCGCGCAGCGCGGGCGTGCCAGCCACCGAAATGGCAACAAATGGTTTGCCTCCGAGAGTCGGAGGGCTTTAAGTCTGTTGTGCGCACCGTTTGACTTCGTCAAACAAGAGTGAGGTGTCGAGTCCTGGACCAAATCCCGCCGTTGCCTGAACGCAACGACGTTAATTACATCCCTCTGGGAGGAAAAACCCTGAATAATCGCCAGAAATTAGAAAGCCGTGTGGTCTTGATACGGAGACATCCGATGAACGGTGCAAAGTGCAACTCAAAACTAGCCGGAATGATGAACAGACACGATGTCTATTCGAGGTTGCCGGGTCTTTTTAATTAGATGTGATTGAGTCTTTTTACCTGTTTTCCCATTGATTCTTTCATCAACTAAAAAAAAAAAAACTTAAGTTGGTCTCTTGCTCTTTTGAAAATACATTTGCTCTTTTGAAAATTTGTAACGATTATTTGCTTTTCTTGTTACAAAAGGAGTTCATTTGGGTCTTTTGTTCTTTTAAGAAAAGGAAACCTTAATTAGACCTTTGAAAGCATGAGAAAGCCCATTTGTTCTTTTGTCAAGAAAGGTCTTATTTTTGGTCTTTGAAAACATGAGAAGGCCCATTTGTTCTTTTACATCAAAAATAGTAGTTTTCATTTATTCTTCTATTCCATTTGAGACTTGTTAGAAATGAGAGTTGGCCTATTTGCTTCCTTTTTTTTTACTTTTATCGTGAAGAGATTTCTTTGATTTGGTCTCTTACTCTTTTAGAACATGGCAACGTAAAAACTCTTTGATTTGCCCATTGGTTGCCCCCATGATGAAACACTCTTTTAATCAACTCTTATTCTCTTTAAAGGTGTGCAACGCAGCTCTATTCGTGATTCGGCGTCACTCCACTAGACTTTGGGGGTTCTTTTAAGAGAGGAGGAGGACCCTCGCCGATTCGACCTTCACGGCGCAAATCCGGCAGCATCTCCCCTTACCTTGGTTGATAGGGGGAGAGCGCGGTACACACCCACCAAAATGGAGGTAGTACCAGAAGAGAGGGTGTATGTCGAATGACAACATAACCCAAATGGCACATGGCACCAACCCCCAAGGCAAGCCTTCGATGGGGGTGGGTATCACCATGACCACACAAATACCGATCGGTAAGTGAAACATGTGCGGGCCCATATGCTCGGGCATAGACATCGCGTTGTCCAACCCGGTTAAATGGGATCTCATCGGTCCATTGTCAATTCTCTGGCCCGAACCACGTGAAGCATGGTTTAACTTCCATGGCCCGGCCAAGGGTGGGGGCTGGCTGCCGATTCGGCAGGCCTGTTCAAGGCTGCCGAATCAGAAGGCCACCCACAGGGCTGACCAGCTGGAACCCTTCTTTTGTGGGCTAAGAGCCAACACCTTTGAAGTTGGTCTCACCATGTGAGGGGCGGTACTGGGCCCAAGGATAGGCTTATTGGGCTGTCCATTAGGGGTGCTAAGTATGGGGGCATGAGCTTAGGTGCTCAACCCTTGGCTTGCAAATAGACACCCCTTTACCATAAAATCCCTTAATGGGCCATTGGAACCGTGGAAACCTGAAACTTAAGGAGGCCAAAACATGGGTTTAAAAGGTCTTTGTAAGGAGTTGCTAAGCAAGAAGGCATGAGATGATACTCAACCCCTGGCTAGCAAAATGAAGAATTTCCAAAGCGAAAATGCACATTTAGGGGCAGTTCGACAGTGGAAATATGAGCTATTAAGGGGCCAAAACAGAGGGTTTAAGGGATCCATTGCATGCAATGCCAAGCTTTAAGCATGGGCATTAATTGCCAAACTCATTTGCTTGCAAAGGGGGCATGTCCCCAAGATGAAATGGACCTAAGTGGGCTATTATGGACAGTAGAAACCTGCGGTTTTGGGGGGGAAACAGGAGGTTTAATGGGTCTCTTGCAAAGGGTGTTTAAGCAAGAAGGCATGGGCATGGATTGCCCAACCTCTTGGCTAGCAAATGGGGTATGCTCCAAGGGTAGAAAACACACAAATGGGTCTTTGAACATCAAAACTGAATCTTAAGAGATGAAAACAGTGAGGAAAACCTCACATTCTCTTAGGGAAAACCATGAGAAACTTGCCCTTTAGAAGGCCCAAACAAGGCCCATATAGCCCCATCCTCTCAAAGCCTCATTTATTGAGGCATGAAGGGGTATGAAGGTCTTATGTATGCTCCTTAGGACGAGAGGAAGTCCACCATATAAAAGATGGCCCCTCCCCATCCCGTAGCTTTTAGTAGCACTAAAAACAAAAGAAGAAATTTAAAACCCATACATGCATTAAATGCAAAAGAGTGGGGGAATGATGCATCACAAAACACAAAGGACAGAAGTGCCTCTTGTTTGATAAGAAGAAGAGAGGGAGTACAAAGGATAAAAGAAAGAACCAAGGGAAAAGGGGGGAAAGGAATCCCACGCCACCTCACATCTCTCTCCCTTTTCTCTTTCTCATCTCATGACAAGACCACACATGAGTGTGGTGTCTCTTCCTCCTCTCTTTCTCTCTTCTTTTCTCTTTTTCCTCACTCTTTCCTTGCAAGGAAGCTTCTTGGATGGGCAACTTGGAGAGAGAGAAGAAGGTTGCAGCAGCAGCAGCCCGTTGGAGAAGAGAAGACCCCCCTCTCCTTGCTTCTTCCCCTTTTTTTCACAAGCCAAGGCCTTTTTCTTCTTCTTTCCTTCGCCGAGAGCAGCCAGCCCCTTTTTCTCATAAAGCCTTCTAGAAAACCATCCGAAAATGGCCCCTCCACCACCCATGCGCAGGGGCAACTTTTTCCATTTGGGCAACACCTTTTGGGAGGGTTGCAATTGCTTAATCTCACCCCCTTGCATGGGGTGAGATGTGGGCTTAGGTTAATGGGCTTCAAGGGCTCTTCATGTGAAATGTTTAAATAGGTGGTTTTCTGTTCTGATGGGGAGAGATTGGGCCGGCCACAGATGGGCCCATTAGGGATTTTTAGGTGTCCACAAATGCCCCACACCCGTGGGTGGTGCGAGAGGACACGCGAAACGACATCCGCGGGTGCATTATAGCTCATTTAACTATTTACACTGATACAAGAAGGTCTGTGGACTTGTTGCTGTGTCAGTGGTCTAATAGTCTATTCGGGTCTTTTGCTTCTCTTTGATGATGTTGTCCGCGGATGACGGACACATGTTCCTCCGATGGGCAACTAATGGCCCTTTTCTTTTTTCATTTTTCTTTGCACTGGGCTGAGCTGGTTTGGCAGGGAGGCTTGATTCGGTGGGATGCGCTAGCTCGCCGGGGGGGTGTCGATTCGACGGGCCTTGGTCGATTCGGCGGACCCGCGGTTTAGCAGGTCTCGCGGGTGGCTCGGGCCGGACCGGCGCGGTCGGGGGTCGCAACGGTTCGCCCGAACCGAGCGGGGCAGTCCACAGTTTGCCCCCTTTTTCCTTTCCTCAAAAGGCGCACCGCACCCCGTCCCTCCTCTTCCTTCTATTTCCTTTCTCTCTTCTCGTCTCTTTCTTCACCCGGTCGCAGGCTTCCCCTTTTCCCCTCTTCGTCTTCCTCCTCCGACTGGCGACGGCGAGCTTCATCGGCGGAGAGAGAAGCGCGGCGAGGGTGGTGTGCAGCGGCGTGGAGGGGGCGACAGCGGCTATCGGCGGTGCTTCCGGTGACTGCGGCGTCGGTTGGGTGAGAACGCGGCGGCAACGAGCTCCATCTCCGGGTCGGCGGTCGGCGGTCGGCGGTGCTTTGGGCCTCCGGTGGCCAGACGCGATTGCGGCGGCGACCTCGGAGGGACCGCGACGCCGGCCGAGACAGCGGCGCAGGGGTGTCGTGACGGTGGCGTTGGAGCCCTCGGAGGCGTCGGAGGGAGATCCCTTGGCGGTAGGCCTCCAGCGAGGACATCGACACATCTGTGGGGGGGAGTTTTTTGTGTTGCCTGTTTCTGTGTGTAACGCCGGCGGCGGCTTGGGGCGTTGGGTGTTATTTCGGCCGGGGGCCAGTGGAGGGAGGTGTAGAGAGGTGCCGCTAGAGGGCTTGCATGCCCTTCCCCTCTCTCTTTGTCTCTGTGCATGCGGGTACAGGGTCCGGGGGGAACCAGGGCACTGTGTGCTCTTTGAGGCCGTGGGCCTTCTTGTACAAGGGGCGCCTGTGTGTGATGTGGGTTCGGTGGAGTCTTCCCCGACCCAAAATATGAAGGGGAAGGGCTCGGTAGGTCCCAGGACCGCTAGGAGACTCCTCCGGTCCGAGGTTCTTTGCTCATCTTTTTCCACTCGGGCGATAGGATGGGCCCAATGCCCTGTAGGACTGCCAAAGGGTCTTCGGATTTTAGTTGTTAATGGGGGCCCATTTAGAGTTGGCGGGGCCCAAGTAAGTCTCTTTAGCTCAAAAGGGTCATCGTGTGGCAACGACACTTGAGTAACTTCAGCGGAGCCTCTCGTAGGGCCGTGAGAGAGCTTTTCAGACCCTGATGTCTTTTACTGATGGGGGCCCATTTGAATCGGCGGGGCTCCCCTCTTGTGCCTTTTCGTTCACATATCGCCACCTCGCATGGTGGGACCTCATGAGGGTAGCGATGACTTAGCACCGCTTTAGCGAGGCCCAGGGCCTCTAGGGGGTCGGAGAGGACGCTCTAGGTCCCAGGGTCCGCTGCTTCCTTTTCCTTGGTGGAGGCCCGACTCGAATCGGAGGGGCTTCCATCGGTACGGTTCTTTCCTCCGCGCTCAGACTTTGAATGGCGGGTCTCTTGACTGCGGCCAGGCACTGGGTTACTCCTCCTTGTAGGCTGGTCCTTTGGGAGGCTGTGGTTCCCGGAGAGCCATTTGACATGCTTGCAGTCTTTGTTTGGGGCCATCTCGCCTTAGCGCGTGGATGAGTACCCATTGAACCCCCCCTTTGCACGCTTGACAAGGGGAGGTGCTGCCGAAATGTCTGATTTGTGTGTCTGTTCACGCTTATTGACATGATTCTCTTTTCCACTGCAGACACCATGGCTGCCCAATCTCCTACTGTGATGCAGACCATCTGGAAGGTGTTCCGTTGTTATCATGGGAGGACTTTCCCAGGCTGAGCCGAGGTTATGACAGAATTGCCACGCTAGCTGACTCTTCCGACGATGAGGCGGACAGAATGGACGAATCAAGCTTGACATCTGTTCAGCATCAATCTCCTTTGCCGCGACGAGGATTATAGAGTCGATTATCCGAAGGATGAGCATTTGATGTTGTTCCTCCACTCTTATGCCCCGAGCGGGAAGAAGGAATCCTTGCGACTCAGGACGTGGAAGCAGCTATTTTAGAGGCCAGAGACAGCTTGGCCAATGCGTCCCCGGTCCGAACCTATTTATCAGATCGGAGAAACCCCGGCGACGAGCTCCTATTCTAGGGCTAGGGGACTTGAACCCTGCGGACAACAAGCTTACCCGTGCACCCACTTTTACCCCAGCGAGGTGGGACAACTCGGCGGGGCGCATAAACAGGAGAAGTCGATCTTTGGGCTGTTCTTATGTCCATGAAATGGGGCTACAGGGATGAGCCCTTTCTATTAGACTGCTTGCCCATTCGTTTCAAGGACCAGCTAGCAGCTGGATGGTTCGGAGATCTGCGAGCGGCGGACGCTCATCATTTCCGGTCTTTCGTCGTGGAGGCCGCCGAATTTGTGCTCCATCAATGCACGATCTCCTGGTGACTGCAGGTGTCTACCATAGTATATTCGCAGCCAGATATCGGTATCCCCTATCAAAGGGGCTCTGTTGCGGGTTGGCGGAGGTATTCGTCCTCGAGTTAAACACTTCTATACAGCGGAGGGAGAGACGCGCTGGACTTGTGGAGTCTGCATCAATGACAGGGCTGCCCTCTTGATGGAGAGCCCTACGAAGAGGTGTGCCTGCCTGATCTTAAAAGACAGGACCAATGGTGAAGACGAGTACTGTTGGGGTACTCGTACAGATATTTGATGAAAGCATATCGCCACCTCAGCCTCAATTGCCGCGTGGGCGGGGCCAAGAAGAAGGAGAGCAGAAGAAGATCAGCCTCCACGTGTGGCTAACTTTTTCTTTTCGACCCAGCAGCGCTACGAAGATTTCGCTTGTGCTGGTGTGGCTGTTGCTAGGAGGAATTCAGGTCGGCAGAAGGTGACCCTCCCAGAGTCCATTCTCAAGGGTCGCCTCTCAGGGCCAAACCCAACGAATGCTGATCCGTACACTCACTGTGCGGCCTATTTGGCATATTGGCTCTGCTCCTTTGCTCTGCCGGTGGGCGACGAGACAGTTCTCCGCCCGGAGGTCATATATCCCGCCTGTCAGATGGCTTGGGGAAAAATTATCTTTTGCCCAGCGACTCTCTGCCTGGTGTACCGGCCCTCGGCGAACTGCATCGCCATCCATTTTCGGGGCGCCACCGCGTGATCGGCCCTTGGCACTTCATCAGTGCATGGGCATGTAGTCTATTTCCGGAGTTTGCTCCGAGATCTCTTCAGTCCCCACGGTTGTTCCCGAGGATGCTAGAGTTTGCAAGCGCAGAACCTCAGTCTACTTATACTCAGCTCTTGAGATCCGGGGGAAGCTGACAAACATCCCACTGATTCCCGGGCACGATCCATTTTTGGCATTTAGCCAGCCACACCAGTCCATTGGCCAATTGCTATCGGAATGTACGGATAGCACGGTGGAGAGTTATGTACATCCCTCCAGTGGCCGGAGAGTGACCAAGTCGTTGTTGGAGCCGGAGCTTAGATTGGGCCTTATCTATTCGGCCCAGCGTGCTGACATTCCGTCGGGGGAGCATTGTCTATTTGGAGCCTTACTATCCGTTCCGATTCGGTCGGAATTTTGGGTATGATCAACACATCCCTTGCTCGGCGGCAAATTGATGTGCCCGTCAGGGCTGTAGCAGGGGCCCAGATTGTAGAGCAGGCCCGTAAATGGTGGGACCTTTTTCACCGTTTTGATCCATCGAGCTTTCGGATGCCAGTGCCGGGTCGCAACCCTCGTGTCACATCAGACTATATCAAGTGGTGGAATGCCCGCACAAGTTTTTATCGGGCTTGCAAGACTGAATGCTGGGATGCCGCAGAACGCCGACTCTTGAAGTTGCAGCCTCAGCCGGGTATTGATATGGATAGGATAGGGAGCACCTGATGCGGTTAAAGTCGAACGACACCAGGGCCGTCGACGCTATTTTAAAACAAGGCTTTCAGCCAAGCAAGAGGATACCCCTCCTTCACTGACCCTGGCCAAAGTCGCAAAGGACAAGTTTTCATCGACTTTACAACGTCTGGGGGGTATCAGGTCGGAACGGTAGCCGTGGGACAGCCGTGGCCTATTGAAGAAGCCCGACCAAACCATAGTGTCTCAGAGTGGGGAGGTTGATACCAACTTCCCCTATAGGGCATTCCGGACGCGGCCCGAATCTGACCGCACTCATTATGAGCACACTTCTTGGTTGTTTGTGCTGCTTCACTCTCACAACTTGACAGTCGAGGCCGACTATGGGGTGATTCTGGAGCAGGAGCTGCATGTCGCCTTTCACTATGCAGACGGCTGGGGTATGGATTCCCTCAGCCTCTATTATTTCCTGTCTTCAGTCGGCCGAGGACCTAGCCGTTTTGCGGAAGATTGCTGCCGAATCAATGATGTGTGCTGGCTAATCCTCGCGGCGGCTTCTCGGGCGCAGCAGAGCGTGCACACCTATTGGCCCCTGAGCCGCTTTTACAACGGCATAGCAGGTATCCTTTTCTCTTCTCAGACTTGACTGTCATTTGTTCTCTTATCACGCCTCCTTGATCTTTTACGCTCTTTTTCTTCCTCAGATCCTCAGCGAGTGGCCGACGGCGGAGGTACCATGAGCTCATAACGAGAGTCCAGAGGCCGGTCTACTTTGCTGAGGAGAAGATTCTCTTTCGCCCTCCTGTGGAGAGGCCGACAAAGCGAATGCCGAGAATGGCGAACAGCATCGCCAAAGCTAAGCGGGCCTGAAGAAGAAGCGGGAAGAATCTCCCCCCAAGACTAGCTCCGTAGAGGGTCCATCGATACCCTCCTTTGAGGAATTTTCCCTGCAACGAGAACGTGACATCCCGTCAGGTAGTTGTTAACTCATTCCGCTTTTCCTCTGGTATTTGTGTTTTCGTTTTGCCTGTTTTCTCCGTTGACGTTAGGTGACGCTCCTTTGGTGACCGAACACCCTATTGAAGAGCAGGACTCGGACATGCCACCTGCCGTACCTTCCACCGTACCTTCCGTGCCGGTGGCAGGTTAGGGTCACAGCAGAACTTTCATTGCGGACCACTTATGGGGTTATCTTTTATTTATTAACGCCACATCCTTTGTCGTTAGCTGCAGCCGTTACATCTTCCCAGGTCAAAAACCGCGAGCAAGCGCCCAGCCAGAAGAGAGTAGCTCGGAGGGGGTCAAGAAGCCGTCTGGTACTTTTCGAGTAACCACTCGCGCGTCCGGCAGATTGGCCCTCATGAAAATTCGGCAGGGCAGTCATGCTATTTCCCGGAGGAGTTGCAGAGTCCAGTCACTATTTTCCTCGATGGTCCTCGGACGGGGATGAAGACGGCACCCCCTCCTCTTCGGGTACGAGCCTTTCTGTTGAGAAGAGCCTGTTGAAGGGGGCAAAGAAAGAGCGGATCTCCGCACTTGACGATATAGGGGAGGATTCCGCCAGCAGTGCAGAGCAGTCTCGGTTGATAGTGCCGACCCGGGTGCCGCTGCCTCGCCCGAGCTTGCTTTTGTGAGAGCTAGTCTTTTGCTTTGCGGTCTAGGCCTTTTGTATGCGAGCGGCTCACAAGATCTCTTCTGGTCTCGTGCAGGATCTCGAGCAAGATCTATGCCTTCATCCGAAACTTCGCCGACGGTTGGCGTTGATTTCGTGGACACTGAAGGAACAGGACCCGACCTGCTGTCGACTTTGTCATACCTGGCGTGGCCGAAGAGACCATGCCTGGAGGAGGGGAAAGTTTTCCCCAGGTCTTTTAGTGATCTCTCTGGACTCCTCTCTCTTCGGGCGCCCACTGCCTTAGTTGTGCCGCTTCCACTGACATACCGACGACATTGCCGGGGGTACCCTGTTTCAGCTATGGTGGACGTCACGAACAATCTCTCTTGACAAATGTCAGCGTTCTCTCAGCCGAACTGCCCTCCTCTTCTAGAGGGGTGGATGGCAGCTTGTGGGCGGAGATAGATGCTGACGTGGAGTTCCGAGTACCAGCCGTGGTGCCTTCAGGGGACATTTCCCATCCGACTACATGGTCCAGCAACAGCTGTCTGGTTACGTTCGATGGTGCAGAAGAACCCGAACGTACCTTATGGAACTGTGAAATCTATTGCAGACCAGATGACGGGGGTTCTTGTCCTCATGGGGTGCCCATTGACCGCTTGGGCGAGCAGAGTTACTTTGCTGCTCAAGCTTTTGAAGCGGCGCGTTACATTCAGCATGAATTGCCCAACATGCTTGCTGCTCTGGAGGTGCAGCAGTCTGACTGCGAAGCTGTGCTGAAGCCTATTCACGACGATCGAGAACACCGTCGGTCTCTTGTCGAGGGATATGATGGAGAATTGGCAATTCTGGAATCCCGGATAGCCGACTTGGAAGCTGAGCTAGCTGTCGCAAGGGCCCAACGAAGCGCCCTCGCCGATTCTCGTGCAGAGCAAGAGCAGGCAATTTCCCTCGACGATGGCAGGGCTGCTTTGGCCGAGAGAGAACATTATTGGAAGTTCGGGCCCAGAAGGAAAGACTAAGGGAGAGACTGTCTTCCCCTCATGTGGGCATTTTATCCCTGGAGGAGCTATTCGGGACCTGCCTTGAGAAGCCTTAAATTTCTTCTGTCCCTTTTTGTTGTTTCTTTTTGTTTCTTCGGGGCGTTACCCGATGATTATGTAACTCCACTTGCTGTTAATGACAAAACTTCATTTGGACACGAATGTCTCCATTGAGCACTTCATCGTTGTGTATACATCCTTATTCGTAGTTCCCTTCCCTTTTTTTTTTTTTCTTCTTTCTCTTTTTTCTTTTCACATTATTGAATGAACGCCCTTTCGGGTTTTCGCCCAACCCGACCCCTCTTGCTTTTGCCTACACGCCCTTTGGGTTTTCGTGTAGCGGGGTACCCAATTTTGCCCATGGGCCCTTTGCGGGTTTTCACCATGGCTGAGTTTAGTCCTTTTTACCCTTGTCCGTGGACAAGTCCGACGAGGCATCTCTATTTTTAGCCTCTTTTTTTTCTTTTTTTTTTTTAAGATATCTTGTACTGTCTGTCGACCTTATGAATAACGGAGCTTCTTTTGAGATGACGGGATCCTTTGTCGCCGGGTAACCGTTAGTGTGACAGGAACCTTTGTTGTCAAGCTAACAGTCTTCTATTTCACCGTCAGGATGACGGCCTCCTATTTGCTATTCACCGTCCGGGCGACGGCCTTCTATTTTTTTTCACCGTTGGTATGACATGAACCTTTGCTGTCAAACTAAGTCCTTCTATTTCACCGTCAGGGTGACGGCCTTCTATTTCACCGTCAGGGTGACGGCCTTCTGTTCTCCTTTACCGTTAGTATGACATGAACCTTTGCTGTCAAACTAACGGCCTTCTATTTCACCGTCAGGGTGACGGCCTCTATTCTCCTTTTACCGTTAGTATGACAGGAACTTTGCTGTCAAACTAACGGCCTTCTATTTCACCGTCAGGGTGACGGCCTTCTATTCTCCTTTACCGTTGGTATGACAGGAACCCTTGCTGTCGAACTAACGGCCTTCTATTTTACCGTCCGAGTGACGGCCTTCTATTTCACCGTCAGGGTGACGGCCTTCTATTCTCCTTTTACCGTTCATATGACAGGAACTTTGCTGTCGAACTAACGATCTTCTATTTTACCGTCTGGGTGACGGCCTTCTATTTCACCGTCAGGGGTGACGGCCTTCTATTCTCTTTTTACCGGTTGCATGACAGGAACCTTTGCTGTCAGACTAACGGCCTTCTATTTCACCGTCAGGATGACGACCCTCTATTTCACCGTCCGGGTGACGGCCTTCTATTCTCCTTTCACCGTCCAAGCGACGGCCTTCTATTTGTTTTTACCGTCGGGGTGACGGTCTTCTTGACTTTTGGCCTGCTGGAATCTGATGTTTGTTTCATCATTCATCATTTTTTTTAGTTTTCATTATCGAGTTGGGCACCCTTTCGGGTTTTCACCCAATTCGACCCCTCTTGCTTTTGCTACGCGCCCTTTCGGGTTTTCACGTAGCAGGGTACCCGATTTTGCCCATGGCGTCTTTGCGGGTTTTCACCATGGCCGGGTTTTGGTCCTTTTTACTCTTGCCTAGTGGACAAGTCCGACGAGGCATCTCTATTTTTAGCCTCCATTTTTTTTCCTTTTTTTTTTTTTGCAGAGTGCGGGGACGGCGGCGTAGTTTGCCATTGTCTTGGCCAACGTCGGCTGCTCGCGCCCGATTGTTGGTGTAGTTTCGTGCTGCTTTGGTGTGACCGTCGGCGGGACTTTATCGTCTGAATGACGTTAATCTCTTAAGACTTGTCGCCGTTGTCAGCTTTCATCGTGACTTCAACATGTTTGGTGATGACATCGGCCACCTGGGCTCATCGATGCCGGCTTCAGAGGTCTCTACCTGCAAAAGATGGCAAGAGTCAGGTCATTAATAACATCTATTATGCATGCAAAGAGCGTGTGATTCTTATTTAAGTCTTTTAACTTTATTTATTTCTCCTTTTTTGTGTGTGTTTAAGAAACACGAATTTCTTGTCTCTATTTTTCGTAAGAGATCTTTTTCATGCGAGGGGAGATACGGAAAACCCGAACAACCTTCACACGGCTCATGGAGGGGTGATATGCTAACTGAGACGGAGGACTCCTTTCATTGCCCTCCCCTCGGAAATCAGCGGAAATCACAAAGGTTTCATAAATTTTGTTGGGACATTCGTCGCCTCAGAGCCATAGTCCGGCTAGCGGTATGGCTGCCTCTTTTCTTTTTGCCATGCATTGCATGCCATCCTTTTTTGCAATTTTTTGGCTCTTCGTCATTGGTGAGTAGTGTCCCGGGGGTTTAAGAGCTTAGTATCTTAATTAAATTTTGTTGTTTTTTTTGTTTTTTTTTATGTGGGAATTGAGGGTAGAAACTCTCTGCTGTTGCAAATGCAATAGTTCTTTTGCAGCCAAGCTTTTCATTCATCGAACAAGTCGATCAGGTCTATTTCTTGCTCGGCCTCTTGCTGCTCATGATGCTGGGCACTGAAGCCTGGACGACATGCGTGGTACAGCTTCAGATGCCTTCCATTGAGGGGTGGAAATTGTATGTCACCCCGATGGTTGACCAGGACGTAGGCGCCGCCTTCATAGACTCTTTGCACCACATATGGCCCAGTCCAATTCACATTCAGCTTTCCTTTCGGGTTGCCGGCCATGACCTCTCTTTTCTTGACCATGACGAGGTCTCTTTTTGAACTCACGACCCCTGACAAGCTTGTCAAAGGCACGCGCTATACGGGCCTGGTACACTTGGATGTTCTGTTGAGCTCGAAGCCTTTTCCCCTCCAAATCAGATAGTTCTTCGAGCCTCCTTTCAATGTTGGTTTGCTTTCGGGGGCCATCCCACGTTGGATGGCCACCCTTAGGGACGGTACCTCTAATTCTACTGGGACCACGGCTTCTGAACCGTACACCAGTGAGAAAGGTGAGCAGCTCGTTGGTGTCTTGTAGACGGTCCGGTAGGCCCATAAGGCTTCATACATCCGGTCCTCCCAATCCCTTTTTTTGGCACTAACTGTTTTGGCTAACAGAGTGCACAACGTCTTATTAAAAGCTTCCGCGAGACCATTGGCTTGCGGATTATACGGAGTGGAAGTCCTCCAGTCTATTCTGTATTTGACGGCCATTTAGACACTTTTGGTTTTTGAAGTGTGTTCCATTGTCTGATATAATCCGGTCTGGAGCCCCGAATCTGAAGATGTATACGCTGAACAAAGCGTACCACCAGCTCCCCTGTTACTTCTCTTAGTGCCACAGCCTCGGCCCACCTTGAAAAATAGTCCTTGATCGCCAAGATATATTTACATCCTGACGAGGAAGGTGGCAGGGGGCCTACTACATCTGTGCCCCATTGTGCAAATGGCCAACTCGGGATGGTCGGATGCAGGTGTATAGGGGGCCTCCGTGGATGACCGCATGCTCTTGACATCTTTGACATGACTTGGCAAAAGCCAACAGTCCTCAAACTGGTGGCCAATAGTAGCCGAGCTTTTTATTTCTATTTTATTTTTGGCCCGGCCTGGTGGGCGCCAGCAACTCCGGCGTGCACCTCTTTCATGACCTTCCAGGCCTCTTCAAGTGATAGGCACCTTAGAAGGATCTTCTTTTTGGAGTTTGCCATGACTCGGAACAGAGTTCCACCTCGCAGCTCATACGAGTCTTTTGTTCTAATCAATTTGACCTTTCTTCTCTTTGCTTAGGCAGTTGCTGATGCTCGAACCACTGTACAAGGGTTCTCTCCAGTCTTGTTGCCTGGTCTCTTCAACCACGTCACTTCTTCTTGACCGCTCTCTTCACTTTCAGATTCCTCTTCTATTGCACTGGGAACTTGTCGTCGATTCATGACAACGATTTCCAGCTTCTCATTTGGCGGCACTGCTAAAGAGCTAGCCAATTTTGCAAGAGCATCTGCTTGTGCGTTTTTGCTCCTGCTAATATGCTCTATTTCTATTTGATAGAACTTTGACATCAATCTCTTGGCTTTTCGATAATAAGACAGCAACTCTGGCTTTTTAACGTCAAACTCTTCTTGTACTTGTTTGACGATTAGCATCGAGTCGCCAAAGACTTGAAGCACCTTTATGTTCATGAAGAGGGCCACTTGCAAGCCGATAATCAAGGCCTCATATTCGGCCTCATTGTTTGTGCATGGCTTGCTAATTGAGCAGGAAGTGTGCGTAACTCTCCCTCAGGCGACCTCAGAACAATGCCCGCCCCTGCTCGAACTCTTGCACTGCCGTAAACAGTTGGTTCTATTCGGGATGCCCCGTCAAAATATAATTGCCAGGTCGCCGTCTGCAATTGATTCACTTCGAGGGTCTCATCTTCTGGCAGCTCTGTGATGAGCGGAGAATTTTTCGGCACGGGATGAGCTGCAAAGAAGTCGGCTACCGCCTGTCTTTGATCGCCTTTTGGGGGATGTATTTGATGTCAAATTCCATCAAGATGACAGCCATTTGCCTATTCTCCCCTTCACGCTGGTTGGGAGAGTATGTATTTGACGGGGTCGGCCCTGGAGATCAACCTAACCTCGTGTGACAGCATATAATGTCTCATCTTCTTGGCTGCGAACACCAAGGCTAGGCATACTCTCTCAATCGGAGAATATCTCTCTTCTGCCCCCACTAACCTTCGGCTGAGGTAGTAGAGGGCCTGCTCTTTCCCTTCCTCGTTCTCTTGCGCTAGCATAGCTCCAAGGAGTGCTCTGTAGTTGCTATGTACAGGATGAGAGGACGGCCTTTTACCGGAGCACCCAACACTGGCGGGGTGTTCAGGTACATTTTCAGTTGATCCAGGGGTGCTGACACTCCTGGTTCCATTGGAAGGGGACATCTTTTCCCATCAATTTGTGAAAGGGGTGACACCGCCCGGACAGATTTGAGACAAACCTACGAATGTAGGCCAGTCGTCCCTGTAATGACTTGAGCTCGGTCAATTCTTTGGTGGCGGCAACTCTTGGATAGCCTTGATCTTGACAGGGTCTATTTCTATTCCCCTGTATCGGACAACGAAGCCCAAAAATTTGCCACTGGATACCCCGAAGGCACACTTCATCGGGTTCATTTTCAGTTCATACCGCCTCAGCCTCTCAAAGACGACTCTGAGGTCGGCTAGGTGATCTTCTCTTTTTCTTGTTTTGACGACCAGGTCATCAATGTAGCATTCCATTTTATAGAGTAGTTCATCAAAGATTTTTGTCATTGCTCTTTGGTAGGTTGCCCCGGCATTTCTGAGGCCAAAGGCATTCTCTTGTAGTGGAAGATCCCTTTGGGTGACCTAAAAGCAGTGTGCACCCGGTCTTGTTCGGCTATCCAGATTTGGTTGTAGCCGGATGAGCCATCCATGAATGACAAGGCTTCATGTCCGGTGGTGGCATCTATCATCACTTCAGTGATTGCACCGGAAAATCGTCTTTTGGCAGGCCTTGTTCAGGTCCGGAAGTCCACACAGATCCGGATCTGACCACTCTTTCTTGACAGGAACAATGTTTGCCAACCAGGTAGTATACTGGTTCTCTTCAACAAAGTCCACATCTATTAGCTTGTCCACTTCGACGCATACTTTGTTGATCAATTCTGGCCTCATTCTCCTAGGAGCTTGCTTGACCGGTTCTATTTTCGGATCAATTGCCAGGATATGCTGTGCCACATCGGGGCTGAGTCCCGGCATCTCTTTGTAAGTCCAGGCAAAGCAATCCCGGAACTCTTTTAACAGCATGATATATTGCTGCTTCTCTTCTTCTGGGATGAGGGCACTTAGGAAGGTTGGCCTGTAATCATCTTCCGTGCCGAGATTCACTTCTACCAGCTCATCCACTGTGGCTTGGCTGCCATCTTCAAGCTCTTCTGGTGCTGGCTGGAGGTCTACAAAGCCCTCTTCATCAGCTTTTGCCTCTAGCACCTCCACATATTCTCTTTGCAGGTCTTCAGTTGGCATATTCATTCGATCTCTTCTATTTCTTTTGCTCGCCAGCCCCTTTGACTGGAATCCCGTGCAATGTCTGTTGTTGCTCCTTATTCTTTTGCCTCTCCTACGCTTGCAGAGGTTGGCAAGGCCATTTCCACATATCTATTTTTTCCAACCGCTGGGAGCACTTGAGGGGCAGAGAACTCCACAGGGTGCACGAGGGAGACACCATTGCCCCCTGGGGGAGGCGGTCGCTTGTGCTCGCGGCTGATTCGATTGTGCTCTTTCCTCAGGGTAATCATCGTAAACCACCCCTGACGGATTCTTTCTTGCTTGGGAGGCCAAGCTGATCATGTCAACTGCATAACTCCCTCCCGGTGACCAACCAAGCCCTGGGTGTTCTGTTATTTTCAGCAGTTCCCTATCCAGGTTTGGAGGGTACCATAATTTTCTGAACATCTCCATTTTGCTAAGGCATTGATGAGAGGGGATGTAATGTTTTCCGGCCAGCCGAGTGACTGTGCCAGCCAAATACTGGAGCCCCATTATCGGCACCAAGGGGTCCCTAGTCTCTTCGGGGATTTTACAATCATCATCCCTTCTCATTGGGTGCTCTTCAGCCGCATAAAGGACCGTGAAGTGTCCATCTGGGTGAGATATCACCAAGGTCTTCAAAGCTCTCACAATCTGGCAATCTATTTCAACGGCCGGCTTTGTGAGGCCGTTTGGGACTAGAATGAGCTCTGTTTCCCCATCTCCCATTTGCGGAGCTGGGTCATGCTTGCAGCCTGAGGTGTCACACGATTGGACCTCCACTGTTTCTGTGACGCAGGCTCTTCAATGTCAACCCCCGGCGGTGGGGGCGGAAACCACTCGTCAGCAATGACAATCTCTTTCTGTTTGCCTTTTGAAGAATTTGGCCTTTTGAGTGCTCTGTGTATAGACTGGCGTCCAGGAGATGACACTCGTGCACTTCGAAGGGGTGCGCATCGGCGAAGACCCTTTTCTCTTCTCCTGCGTTACATATTTGATGCACTGGTGCAATGTTGAAGGGACCACCCCATTTTGATGGAGCCAGGGCCGACCCAGCAGAGCCTTGTAGGATGTACCCGCATTGATCACATGAAATTGCACCTTTGTTGTGAAGTCCCCTAGGATCAGTCGAGTTCTACGACTCCCAGAGGTACCTCGAACTTTTGATTGAACCAGCTATTCTCACATCGTGCACAGAGGTTAGATGCACATCAAAGTGATATTTCTGGTAGATTTTGTACGGTAGGATGTTGACCGCTGCTCCAGGATCTACCAGGATTCTGTTTAGGGGTTGTCCATTCAACTGCCCCCTCATGTACAGGGGTCTGTTGTGAGTGGCCATAGGGAGGAGCATGTCCTCTGGGGTGAATGTGATTGACTCCGCATTGATGACGGCAGCCTCCACCTGCACTTCAGCCAGACAAGTCTCATATTGCGCTGGAGCCTGCAAGGCTGCGATCAACGCTCTTCTAGTCTCTTCACTTAATGACAGGATTTCCCAAACACTGAATCATGTAGGGATCCTCTTCAGTAGCCTGATGATTTTGTCTTTCGCTCCGACATCATCTATCTTTGACTTCCCTTTGTCATTTTCACCATTATCGGTCTGAGTTTGGTGACCGGACTGTTTCCTTCATCATCGGCCTTCTTTTGCAATATTGGGGGTTTGGGGAGAGCCCTGGTCTTCTCTTCTGCCGCCAGAAACTCAGCAAGGGATGGGACCGTGCCCCCAGTCTGTTCATTGGGATAGAACCCCGAAGGAGGCAGAATTTGCCCTTCGGACTTCGGGCTCCGGGATCTTGTAGGAGGGTTCACCCCGGAAGATGATATTTTGATTGACCGGAGGAGCTCGCCCCCATTCCTTCCGGACCTTGTAATAAACTCTTGACCCGAAGTCCCAATTTGATTGACATCACTTGGGGGAGGGTAGAACTCCTCTTCTTCATAACGCTCCCCCAGGCCTAGCAGGGAGGAGATAGTATTGCATGAGAGGGTTACCACCACCTTCTTTTTCTTGGATCTTTTCTTCTTCTTTTTCTTCGTTGGCTCTTGCCCCCAGAATAGATCTTCTCGAGGTCGAGACGTCTCTTGCTCGGAAGGTAGCTCCAGGGTCAGCTTCTCTAGCTCCTCCCACGGGACATACTCTTGCAATCGGACAGGGTATCTGTTCGGTTGCTCATAGTCATCTAATTCATCAATTAGCGCCTGCAGACGCTCGAGTGAAGGGCTGCCTCCCCCGTACAGAGGGAGAGGTGTTCGACGCCTTCTATTGCCAGGGTTCCTCTGAATGACGACTGGGCTCTATGGGTGCCAGACGGGGGACACTGGTGCCGGCGGCTGAGGTGTCACACCCCGAATGTGCACTTTCGGAGGTGGGTTCTTTTCTGGCTTCTTCTTTGTTTTAGTGGGCACCTTTTGCCACTCCTCCCGCTCCCTGCTTGGGGTGAGGATAAAACTCTTATAAGGTTCTCCGTGCTGGCCTCGAAGATCTCTTCTGGTAGCTGTTGATATATAGAGATCATGTTAGCTCCAGCTTGTGGGCAGGCAACTCATGTGGCTGCGGCGGATCAACCCTGTAATCCCCCATCTGCAGTTCTCCCTTCTTGATCAGAGACTGCGATGTCTTTGAACACATAGCAATCCTCTAGAGGGTGCCCCAAGATATGGTGG
This sequence comes from Colocasia esculenta, assembly GCA_014218235.1. Lineage (NCBI taxonomy): Eukaryota > Viridiplantae > Streptophyta > Magnoliopsida > Alismatales > Araceae > Colocasia > Colocasia esculenta. The sequence goes on along the minus strand of CM024759.1, from coordinate 69,621,961 downwards.
TACAGATAGTACCGGGGGTCATCATTCTTGGCAGCTTGATCTGGTCTTTTCGGTGTGGGAGGGTGATCTTGTTGTACTGATTCCTCAATCAAACATCGTTTTGGTCTTTTCCTTGGGGAAGGAGTATGGCTTCCTCATTTTATCTTGGAAAGAGATGACCTTTTCTTTGATTCAGTTTTATTGCTGGAGGTTTCGGCTACCGCCTCGCCTTCATCTCTTTGCTTTTCAAATGTTTTGAGGTCCACTGCATGGAGCTCCTTCCCCGCAGGCTTCTTATCGGCCGACTTGGTCTTTTGATTCGCGAACGGGTTGGTGGGGTACTTGACCAAGAAGGCCTCTATTTCCGCCACCACATTGTTCAACCTGTCAAATGACCGGATCTCTACTCCGATCATTCTTTCAAGCAGCTCTCTTTTCAGATTTTGCTTGCAAATCTGAACTGCATCTTCTTGATGAGGAGGGCGCTTGCACCTCATGCTGAGGTTCCTCCACCTTGGATATAGTCCAGTGCAGACTCATCGTTCTTTTGCCTGGTTGCATAGAGCTCGGCGACTGTCACCTCCCTCTCAGCAATGTAGAACCTTCTCTGAATTTCTTTTGCATGTTGGTCCAATCAGAGATGGACCCTGCTGGCAGACTGGAATACACTCAAACGCCAGGCTTGTCAGGGAGGAGCGAAGAACTTCAACAAGTAGGATTCGTCGGCTGCTAAATCTCCCATCACATTGATGTAATAAGCAATGTGTTCTTTTGGAGATCCTCGCCGTTGAACTTGTCAAACTTTGGGGCTTGGTGACACCTGGAGGCAATCTCTTCACGGCGTGGTATGAAGGGTAAGGTACCCTATATGCATCAAAAGCCATTTGCTCTCCGTTTCCCCGTTCAGCGAGCTTCATGTCAATTAGCTGTTCCACCATGAGCTTGTGATGGTGGCGGGGTCCACTTGCTGAGGGTAGAAGTGGGCCGGCTGATTGCTTGGGGTATTGATAATGGCCGCTGGTGGCACCGGGGGCGGCTCTTGATTGTCTAATTGCTGCTCAGGATCGTGGGCAGGCAATGACTGCTGTTGCGCAGAATAAGCTTGCTGCGACTGGTGTGGTTGCTGTTGCTGCTGGAAGAACTGCGGCTGCAACAGTTGGTATTGAGCCTGTGAGCGTGGCTGTTGAGCCGTAGCCACAGGGGGTTGTTGTGGCTGTTCATTTGCTGTCCGCACAGCAGCACGCTGGGCCGAAGCTTCAATTGACCCTACAGTCCCTTGGGGGGTCTCCCCTGAGCCCTCCACTGCTCGGGATACATGTCCCTCAGTCTCTTTATGTAACGCCCCATATAAGAATATGTTAAATGGACTAAATCAGCATACTACTAACAACCCGGACTAGTCATTTTCAGAGCTCGAGATGGAAAAGAACTCTGAAGTTAAGCGTGCTCAGTTGGGAGTAGTCCCAGGATGGGTGACCTTCCTGGGAAGTCTACCAATTAGTACGGTTGTTGAGCCAGTTTGCTGGTTGGGTCGTCACAAATGGTATCAGAGCCTTGCCCAGCCGGAAGTGCAGGAACTAAGTGCCACACAGGGCAAAGTGCTACGCTATGGGAGCCACCTCTTGAGGCCACAATGGCGCAAAGTGCTACATAGTGGGAGCCACCTCTTGAGCCTGTGGAGGCCACCTCTAGAATCCTGCCTGCCTGGGGTTTGATTGTGTGCTATATGTGAATAGCGACGAGGACGTCGCTTATATAAGAGGGGTAGATTGTAACGCCCCATATAAGAATATGTTAAATGGACTAAATCAGCATACTACTAACAACCCGGACTTCATTTTCAGAGCTCGAGATGGAAAAGAACTCTGAAGTTAAGCGCTCAGTTGGGAGTAGTCCAGGATGGATGACCTTCCTGGGAAGTCTACCAATTAGTACGGTTGTTGGGCCAGTTTGCTGGTTGGGTCGTCACACTTTACCTTGATCTGGCGTTTGCGATCTCGGCTTGATATTGCTGCAACAACTCCATGATGGTTGGATCTATAGGTGCAGCAAAAGGGATCTGTTGCGAGGTGCCCCCAGAAGCTTCTGGTGGTGGTGGCGGTGGAGGGATATCATCACTGCCCCCGCTGCCCTGGGCGGTGACCATGTTGGCACTGACCGCCATCATTTCTATTGTAGGTAGGCTCTCATGTCCATACGCGGCCGCCAAGCTGCTGCCACTGCTCTTCTCCTAGTGAGGGCACCAGGCCTTTCTGCAAGTTCCATCAGTTCTTCATTTTCAGTAGGTAGGGCGCCATATCTGCCCCACACACCGGCCATATGGCAGGAGAAGATTGTGAGGTCCCATGCCGACCTCTTTCAACATCCGGGAAGGGAAGGTCAATCTCTTGAAAACTGATACTCGGGGTTTGGGACCCCTAGGCTGCTCATGGCCATGCTCGCAAGGGACATCATTTTCGCCTGAACTGCTTTCAGCTTCAGCTTGTGGATCTTTTCTGGCTCTTGGTGGTCTGACCTCTGCAGAGGAGAGGTGGTGAGACCGAGTATGTGGTCATGTGACCCATGGATCTTTTCTCGACGGCACTGACGTGCGGCCATAATAGCAGGTGTCGGTCGACCCCCCCGAACATTGGGATGTGAGCAGATCGGCGCAGCTCCCTTCTCTTGTCATGAAAGTGGGCATAAGCACATGCCTCCCCTTGTGGACTCTTGTTTTGAAGCCTCTGGTGGCCTCTGGCGGGTTGGGATTTCCGCAGCAACCGCCTCTCTTAGTGCTTCTTCTTTTCTAGGTCTAGCCTCTTTCATTTTGTTCTTTTGGGTCCTTTTAGGCCTCCAAACCTGTTTGAACTTGATTGGTTTGGGGGCCATTTTGCCTTTAAAGGTGTTGGCCATTTCTCTTTTCCCTGCCAGGGCTTGGAATGAGTTCTTTACGGGCACTGGTGTTGTAACCCGTTCAGGTATGGCTTCAATTTTTTTAGCCTGTAGATGGATTCTGAGGTCCCCGATCCGCACGCTCTTCCCCGAGGCAGACACACGTGCCCGGCGAGTAACGATGTCTTCAGCTTCTGTCACTTGTGGAGGGCACACATTGACACTCTTTCCTTTGCTTTTGTTGACGGGACCACGCTCCACATGGTGAACATGGCAGCTTAGTTCTTTTGTGATCTCTTTGGTCTTGGCTTGGTGATTGGTTGCCGCTTCAACCTCCTCTTTGATCTCCGGTGCAAAATGTCGACGAAGGCGACCCCGAGAAAATTTGGGAACTCCACCACTGGAGGGAAGCTCCCGAACCTAGTCGGCACGGCCAGGTAGCCATACTTGGCATGATCTTGGACGACCAACGGTCCGAAGCGCACTCCAGCCATTGCCGTCAGTACCTGTTAGTCAATTCAAAGTAATTATCAGTATCAATTTTGTGAGGCCACATGGCTTTCTATTTCTGGCGAGAAGATGAGGGAAGTTTGGTCCCACCGGTGTGCCACGCTGTGAAAATGGATTTACAAAAATTTAAATATCAATTTATCATGTTTTCTCATGTTTCTCATGGATGCACACGGATTGCTTCCAAAATCTCGTCGAATGCCACTTGAGCAAGAGCGACGTGAGATGAATCGACAATTCGCGCAGCGCGGGGCGTGCCAGCCACCGAAATGGCAACAAATGGTTTGCCTCCGAGAGTCGGAGGGCTTTAAGTTTGTTGTGCGCGCCGTTTGACTTCGTCAAACAAGAGTGAGGTGTCGGGTCCTGGACCAAAATCCCGTCGTTGCCTGAACGCAACGACGTTAATTACATCCCTCTGGGAGGGAAAACCCTTGATTAATCGCCAGAAATTAGAAAGCCGTGTGGTCTTGATACGGAGACATCCGATGAACGGTGCAAAGTGCAACTCAAAACTAGGCCGGAATGATGAACAGACACGATGTCTATTCGAGGTTGCCGGGTCTTTTAATTAGATGTGATTGAGTCTTTTTACCTGTTTTCCCATTGATTCTTTTCATCAACATAAAAAAAAAAAAACTTTAAGTTGGTCTCTTGCTCTTTTGAAAATACATTTGCTCTTTTGAAAATTTGTAACGATCTATTTGCTTTTCTGTTACAAAAGGAGTTTCATTTGGGTCTTTTGTTCTTTTAAGAAAAGGAAACTTAATTAGACCTTTTGAAAGCATGAGAAAGCCCATTTGTTCTTTTGTCAAGAAAGGCTCTTATTTTTGGTCTTTGAAACACATGAGAAGGCCCATTTGTTCTTTACATCAAAAAGTAGTTTTCATTATTCTTCTATTTCATTTGAGACTTGTTAGAAATGAGAGTTGGCCTATTTGCTTCCTTTTTTTTTACTTTTATCGTGAAGAGATTCTTTGATTTGGTCTCTTACTCTTTAGAACATGTGCAACGTAAAACTCTTTAATTTGCCCATTGGTTGCCCCCATGATGAAACACTCTTTTAATCAACTCTCTTATTCTCTTAAAAGGTGTGCAACGCAGCTCTATTCGTGATTCGGCGCCACTCCACTAGACTTTGGGGGTTTCTTTTAAGAGAGGAGGAGGACCCTCGCCGATTCGACCTTCACGGCGCAAATCCGGCAGCATCTCCCCTTACCTTGGTTGATAGGGGGAGAGCGCGGTACACACCCACCAAAATGGAGGTAGTACCAAAGAGAGGGGTGTATGTCGAATGACAACATAACCCAATTGGCACATGCACCAACCCACAAGGCAAGCCTTCGGGGGGTGGATATCACCATGACCACACAAATACCGATCGGTAAGTGAAGCATGTGCGGGCCCATATGCCCGGCATAGACATCGCGTTGTCCAACCCGGGTTTAAATGGGCTTCTCATCGGTCCATTGTCCATTTCTCTGGCCCGAACCACGTGAAGCATGGTTTAACTTTCATGGCCCGGCCAAGGGTGGGGGCTGGCTGCCGATTCGGCAGGCCTGTTCAAGGCTACCGAATCAGAAGGCCACCCACAGGGCTGACCAGCTGGAACCCTTCTTTTGTGGGCTAAGAGCCAACACCTTTGAAGTTGGTCTCACTCATGTGAGGGGCGGTACTGGGCCCAAGGATAGGCTTATTGGGCTGTCCATTAGGGGTGCTAAGTATGGGGGCATGAGCATTGGGTGCTCAACCCTTGGCTTGCAAATGGACATCCCTTTTACCATAAAATCCCTTAATGGGCCATTTGGAACCATGGAAACCTGAAACTTAAGGAGGCCAAAACATGGGTTTAAAAGGTCTTTTGTAAGGAGTTGCTAAGCAAGAAGGCATGAGATGATTACTCAACCCCTTGGCTAGCAAAATGAAGAAATTTCCAAAGCGAAAATGCACATTTAGGGGCGTTTCTAATAGTGGAAATATGAGCTATTAAGGGGCCAAAACAGAGGGTTTAAGGGGATCTATTGCATGCAATGCCAAGCTTTAAGCATGGGCATTAATTGCCCAACTCATTTGCTTGCAAAGGGGGCATGTCCCCAAGATGAAATGGACCTAAGTGGGCTATTATGGACAGTAGAAACCTGCGGTTTTGGGGGGGAAACGGGAGGTTTTAATGGGTCTCTTGCAAAGGGTGTTAAGCAAGAAGGCATGGGCATGGATTGCCTAACCTCTTGGCTAGCAAATGGGGTATGCTCCAAGGGTAGAAAACACACAAATGGTCTTTTGAACATCAAAAACTGAACTCTTAAGAGAGGAAAACAGTGAGGAAAACCTCACATTCTCTTAGGGAAAACCATGAGAAACTTGTCCTTTAGAAGGCCCAACAAGGCCCATATAGCCCATCCTCTCAAAGCCTCATTATTGAGGCATGAAGGGGTATGGAGGTCTTATGTATGCTCCTTAGGATGAGAGGAAGTCCACCATATAAAGATGGCCCTCCCTCCCGTAGCTTTTAGTAGCACCAAACAAAAGAAGAAATTTAAACTTATACATGCATTAAATGCAAAAGAGGGGGAATGATGCATCACAAAACAAAAGGACAGAGGTGCCTCATGTTCTATTGATAAGAAGATGAGAGGGAGTACAAAGGATAAAGAGAAGAACCAAAGGAAAAGGGGGGAAAGGAATCCCCTGCCACTTCACATCTCTCTCCCTTTTCTCTTTCTCATCTCATGACAAGACTACACATGATGTGTGTCTCTCCTCCTCTCTTTCTCTCTTTCTTTTCTCTTTTCCTCACCTCTTTCCTTGCAAGGAGTTTCTTGGATGGGCAAACTTGGAGGGAGAGAAGAAGGTTGCAGCAGCACAGCCCGTGAGAAGAGAAGACCCCCCTCTCCCTTGCTTCTTCCCCTTTTTTTTCACAAGCCAAGGCCTTTTCTTCTTTTCTCTTCCTTCGTCGAGAGCAGCCAACCCCCTTTTCTCATAAAGCCTTCTAGAAACATCATCGAAAATGGCCCCTCACCCACCCATGCGCAGGGGGCAACTTTTTCCATTTCGGGCAATTTTTTTTGAGAGGTGTTGCAATTGCTTAATCTCACCCCCTTGCATGGGGTGAGATGTGGGCTTGGGTTAATGGGCTTCAAGGACTCTCATGTGAACTGTTTAAATAGGTGATTTTCTGTTCTGATGGGGAGAGATTGGGCCGGCCACATATGGGCTCATTTGGGATTTTCAGGTGTCCACAAGCTTAGAAAGTGGCCGAACAATACCGACCCCGACGGAAATCGAGATAGGCGAGATCCGAAAAGATGAGGTGGATGTTGTGTTGAACAGGGAGAAAAGTGGGGGGGGGGTGTCGAAAGGAGGATGAGGGTAGAAGAGAGACAGAACGAAAGAGGTGGCTGCTAAATTGCCGACCTCTAAAGGTGGGAACCTAAGCGGGAGAAAAGAAACCTCAGAGAGAAAGGGGATATGCTGGGCTAAAGGTCGTGGTAGAAGAAGAGGTTGGAGGGCGAGTAGACAAGATGGGGAGGAGTGAAGACGGACTGCGGCTAAGGGAGTCAGGTGGAGGAGCACAAGACAGAGAAAGGGGCAGATGAGGAGGGGATCTCAGCGGGAGCAGCACGGCACGAGGTGAAAGATATAGAATGGTGGAAGATGGGCTAGAGGGGCGAGGGATCAGATCTGACAGGGCGAACGGGGGCGGTGGGGAGACCAGGAGCAAGAAGGCGGCCATGAAGGAGAGGGCGGGTGGGGGAGAGTCTTTGGGCAGCGCTTCCCCCACCCCAATCCGCCGCTGAGGCGGCGACTCATTCTGTCAGAGGACAGGCTAAAAAATCTGCTCATGCATAGACGACCACTGCCACGTGGCGCAGCCTCTGCATATGTTTTCCCAGTAGAGCCCGCGACTATGCAGAGCTGGTTTGCACTCCAACTTGTTTCTTTTACATCAATACGAACTTTGTTTGCCTTGCAAAAGAATAAGCATACTCTTGAGGATGATGGTGACTTGCCTCATGAGCTTCCATGTTCCGGTAAGAGCCGATCTCCTGATTTGATTACCCTATATACAAATCAGGATGCGGGAGATGAGGGGTCCGTCAGAACCTTCACCCTCCTTGCAACCCGCTCCTGTAATGCAGACATCCTGAGATTTCCAGTGTCTTCAGTGACTCGGGGAGACCTGCCGCCGGAAGGCATTGGATCTGGGCCAGCGTATATATGCCAGAGACTGAGGCGGAGAGGGATCTCAGGTTCGGGGCACAGGGAGTGGAGGTTCTCACATCCCAGCAGATGAAGATGTCGAATGTCGTGTGGACAGGACATGGACCTAGCAGGGTGGCCTCCAACTCTGCCGGTCCCACATGCCATCATCGCATCATCGCCACCAAAGCCTTGAGTTGGGGGCAAGCACGGATGGACAAATCTTGGAGCGAAGGGCACTGGTGAAGCCAGCTTCTTCTGATGCTGCATGCTGCTTTCGCTGATCCGAAGTGTCCGGAGGCGCGTCGTCCCCTCCCGGTTGGTGATGGTAACAGCGCGAGGGGGGGGAAATATGCGGCTATAATGTCGAGGAGCTCCCGGCAGTCTTCGATTTCCAATGTCTCGAGGTTGGCGAGGCAGTGGATGCCCCCACCGAACGACCTGAATGCTTTTAAGCCCCTGATCTCCAGTGCCGTCAGGTGAGACAGCGCCTCTCTGCTCTCCGGCAGGACGTAATGCCGGACACACTCGCGATTGAGAGACGCCTGATGGAGGTGAGGCCTCGCAGCCACGTGGACAAACTCTCACCGTCCAGCTGATGTTGTTGTGGATGGTTAGTTCCTGGAGTGACGACGGTAGATTCTTCCGTAGTGACGGCGGCCCCCGAACAACCTTCAATCCTCGGAGACAGGTCAGCTTCTGAGATCCCACAATTGCCAGCATCATCTGATCCGTTAATCGGCCGCAGTCTTCTCCGATTTGGATGCTTTCAAGTAAAGGTGGCAGGGTGTCCTCCACGGAAACGCAACTCGGCCATGAGAGGTTGGGGCATTTCTCCACCCACAATTCCTTGAGGGAGGTGAGGTGACCGAGAGCGGTCTCCGGCAAGGACGCGAGACCCTGGCAGTCGATAATAATCAACCGCACAAGATTGGCAGAGGGTGTCGCAGCAGTCCGCCAGCCAAAGAAGTCAGGTTTGGGCAATCATCAATCTCCAAGGAAGACAAGGAGAAGGAGCAGGAAGGCAATGGCGATGATGGTGGTGGTGGCGGCAGCCACCCTGGTAAGTCACTCAACCCCACTTTCCGTAATCCAAGCTTCGTCAGCGAGGTAGGGAGAGGTGGCAGCTGCCTCAGCTTGGGGCAATTCCGAATTCTAAGATTCCGAAGACGAGGAAGGAACGGGGGATGATGCTGTCGTGGTGGTGGTGGTGATATCACTACTTGAGCATCCTCGCCGTCATTCCCACGTGGCACCTCCCACTCCTCCCATTCCTCCATCTCACGAAACTCCAACTCTTGTAGCGATGGGAACCCTTGCGTGACCACCCCTCTCTCAAGGGCATAGCAGCAGCCCATGAATGCAGGCCCTATCCGTCTCACTCTCCTCATTCCTGACATTTCTAGGCTGGCAAGACAGCGCAGTTGGCCGAGAGGCGGCAGAACCTCCCAATTTACGCCATCCTCGAGTTCAAGTGTTTCTAGAAACGAAGAGTAGGTGACCCACGACGGGTCTTCCATCCAGCTCGAGGACCTGGTCCCTCCGTAATTGTAGATGCTCAGTCGCCTGATGCTACTGGTGGGCCGCAGGCTTTCGAGAACCTCCTCCTCCAATCCTGGATTGTTCACATGATCATAGATGCCATGGTCCCATCCCAGGCTCAATTCATCCAGATGTTCTTTCTTGTCCAGTCTTGACTGGATGGCTTCTTCCCTGCTCTTTACCGCCTCCAGAGACCGGATGGTGAGTCGTCGGAGCATGCCCATATCCGCCAGTTCTTTCATCGGCTGCCTTCTGTATCAAACGTAGTTCATGAAGAGCGGTCAACTTGCCCCAGTCCCTGTATGGTGCAAGAAAGTTCATGGTCGGTGTGGGGCACCCTTTTTCGTTAATGGCCCAAACTGCCGGCCCATTATCCAAGCCGCTAGCACCGGTTTTAGCCCTCATGGGCTGTGCAAAAAAGGGGCAAAAGGCCCCTCAAAAGGGCACCAAGGCCCATCTGAAATTAACCTTCATCTCACTCCATAAAGTGGGGAGTGAGACTAAGCATTTGTGACACCTCCCAAAAGGGAGTGCCACAAATGGAAAAGGCAAGTCTGCCATTTCTGCTGCGCAGGGAGCTGTTTGGGCCTGTTTTGGCCTTCTCCTCCCTTCTAGAAGGCTTGGGCAAGGGGCCATACGAGAAGAGGCTTTGGGGTGGGTTTTCTGCACAAGGAGAAGAGGCTTTTCACCAAGAGGCAACCAGCAGAAGCCAGGAGGAGGCCTGCGTTTTCTGCTCAAGGGAAGCTCCACCCGTGAAGAAGAAAGAGGAAAAGAGAGAGAAGAGAAAGGTGAGAAGAGAAAGCAAGAGAGAGAGGGATCCTTCTTGGGGGGGAGGTTTCTTGTCTTGTCACATCAAGAGAGCAAGAGAGCAAGAGAGTTCCCACGTTGGTTTTCTCCCCCTCCCTTCCTCTTGCTTTGCAAACTTTGTACTCCCTTGCATTTCTTTAATGGAAAAGGCTATGCCTTTGTGCATTTAATGCTTGTTCTCCCTCATTTCATTTGGGTTTTCTATGCATCTCTTCTCTTCACCATGGGGTTACGGGATGGGATGGCCTCTCTATAGAGGTACATCTCTCTCCCCCTCCTAACACCCCCATTGAGGTCAAAAGCCTCCCATACCTCAATAAATGAGGTCATGGGAGCATGAGACTTCATGCTCCACTCAATGCATGCATGGCATACCATTCTCTCCTCCAAATAGACCATGTTTTCTACTGTTTAGAACCTGCAAAAACCAGTTTTCTGCTGCCTTGCCGCCCCTAAGAGATCCCCATTGTGCCCATTGTGCACCCATGGCCATGGCAAGGGGATTGAGCAAACAATGCTCATATCCTTTTGCTCAAATGCCATTCAAAAGACCCTTTCAAAAGAAATCATCAAGCATTGTTCGCCCTTCTCAATAGACCATCCCATGGCGGTTTTCAGCCTCCCCTTGACGTGTGTTTCAAACCAACACCGAATAGTCTCCACATAGCCCCATTTCGCTATTCAAAGGGGGTTGGGCAAATAATGCCTAAATCCCTTTGTTTAGCCCACTAGCAATGGGTTGCAATGTCATCTCAATATCCAAAATCACCCCGGCCATGAGCAAGGGCGTTCTTGGAGAGAGGCATGGTCACCCCTTTGCACAGGTGACTGGCTGCGCCGATTCAGCCTGGTTCTGGTTTCTGGCAGTCATGTAAACCAGAACAGAGCTGCGCCGATTCGACGCTGGCCATCACGTTGGCCGAAATCACGTGAGCAAAACCATTGCTCTATGTGATACCGGCTGATAAACAGTCAAAAGACATAATGAGACCCATCCACATCCTCGGATCGGACAACATAATGTTCGTGTTCGACGGGTGGGTTCACATGTGATTCATCGTCCCGTGGGTTGTTTGGCCATAACATTGCCCGAATCTCCGTAGGCATGCCTGGGGGATCGAGGTCATAGGCCGTCGGAGTTACGCCGTTTTACGACGTACACTCTCCCTTTTGGTGCCATCTCCGCTTGTGGTGGATGAGCATCGCGCTTTCCCCTCTATCACCACGATAAGGGGAAATGCTGCCGAATTTCCCCCGCGAGGGTCGAGTTGGCGCATAACTCCTAAAAGAGGTCATTAGCTTCTAATTGAGTTGGCAACGTTGCAAACGGAAGCCAATTCGATGATGTCTATGATTTCAGCCGGGCTGCGCCGATTCGCCTTATCTCGTCAGCTGCGCCGATTCGAGGACGTTTGCGAAGCGCGTTGAGCCATCGAGATCCGCCGAACGAATAGAACTCCGCTTCAAATGCTCAAGGACCCAAACGGCAAATTAAAACTGTTTAAATATAAAAAAGGGATCGTAAAAGCAAATGACCTCCTTTCAAACAAAAAAATGGAAGAAGAAAGTAAAAGGCCATTCCATGTTGTTAAATGACTAGGTTCAACTCTTTTTCAAATGACAAAATCTCCTCGGGTTTTACAAAAGATCAAAGGTCAAATCAACCTTCTTTTAAAGGAGCAAAAGACCGTCTTACATTTTGCAAAAGAACAAAGGACCAACTTGAACTATTTTCAAACAATCAAAGGTCATCCTATGTTTTCCAAAGAGCAAAAGACCAATTTAGACTTTTTCTCAAGTTATAAAAGATTGCATCACCGTGCATAAAAGAGTCAAACCAAGCCTTTCTAAACAAATAAATGATCATCACATGTTTTGTAATAAAACGAAATCATATTGAAATGACTTTCAACAAAAGACCAAATTGTATCTATTTTCAACAAAAGTAAAAGAGACCACCCTTTTCAAAATTGTCTTTCTCAAATAGACTTAAAAGACCAAATTGAACCTTTTCATGGTAAAGGGACCAATAAATAAATAGACAAAGAAATAGGTAGCGGGCTGAGCGAAGGTCTAATGGTTCGATTAGGCGTTCGTCTTGCTCCCTAATATTTCAGTTCAATTGTGCTTCGCACCCCTTTATCGGATGTCCCGTTTTAAGGTCACGAGGCTTTCTAATCTGGCGATTAATCAAGGGTTTTCTCTTTCTAAAAGAGATGTAATTAACGTCGTTGCGCTCAGGCAACGGCGGGATTTTGGTCCAGGACCCGACCACTCACTTTCGTTTGACGAAGTCAAACGGTGCGCACAATAGACTTAAAGTCCTCCGACTCTCGGAGGCAAACCAATCGTTGTCACTTCGGTGGCTGGCACGCCCGCGCTGCGCGAATTGCCGATTCATCTCACGTCAATTTCGCCCGAGTGGCGTTCGACGGGACTTGGATTAGCAATACGCGTGTACCCATGAGAAAATGAGAAAACATGATAAATAGATCTTTTTTAAAAGATACTTTAAAATAATTCCTTTTCCACAGTCGGTAATTAAATGCTCAAGTTGATCAAGGCACTCATATTCCTCGGCAGTGCAACGATGGTCCCAATCCTCCGTTTAACACCTGGACAGCATTTTCAGTGTCAAGAATTGAAGCATGTGTATCTTTACCGTCAACTTGTCATTATTATAGGTTTACATAGCTATCCCTATTTTCCCCTATGATTCAAAAGTTTTGAGGACTGAACTTGTCGATATATGTTTCTACGTAAGCACTTCTTCCCTTCAATTTGTCAGCGCAGAACAAGAAAATTTCTTTCCATTCCATCTTATTATACATGTATTACTTGTTAAACATAAGAGAGATCAGAGAGAGAGACAGAGAGAGAGACCATACTAGGGTATAAAGGAAATAAGAAAGAAGAAGAATTGTCCCAATATCGACTACAAAGACATTTAAACCCTCAGAGAAAGGGACATGAACCGAGGCAATGCATATATTAAAAGCATTTTTAGAGTGAAGAAAGTGCTTCAGAGTTGTCCAATAAATGAGCTATATACCAACACAAAGTTTTTGCTGACACCGTTTCGAATACGGTGAAGAAAAACGTGCTTCGGTTAAAATTACTTTTCTTGATAATTATCAAGTGTACAAATTTTATTCAATTAAATAACATTTATTGACCATTTGGGAGATCTATCTTCAAGATGTTTTGAAACTGACTTTTTATCTTAAAGTCCGTTAAATAAATACTAAATGCTAAATGTGACGCAGAATAGAAAGTGAGAAGTCGGAAGATGTAGAAATGTGCAAGAATCTTAGTATCTTACTGCATCGGAAATAATTAGAGATTTCAAATACTGCCAGACATTGCAATTATTAAAATTAGTCTTCCGGATATTTTAAGACAATGCTGTCGTATGATTGGATTGTTTACATCCTCATATCCTAAATAATCGAAACAGGTATCCTTCTATCTCTTATCCATGCCAGAAAGGAAAATAGTAGCTATAGTTTATCCTTTTTTTACCTGCAAATTGTGAAGATTGCACAAGGACTCAGGCAACGCGCCGATGAGATTGTGGAGAGGTCCAGAAATCGGAGATGTTTCAAGGGCCAATTGATGCCGGCAACTCTTTGATGTTGCACGACGTAGTCCCAAGACACGCAGCTTTGCAATTTCATGAAGAGGCTATGAAGGTGAGAGCCCAGTTGAAATCTCACGGCGACGCAAGAACAGTAAGGTCCGCATGTTCTCCACTTGCACAGTTTCTTCAATCTTTATCGGATCAAATCTGTTACTAGCTATGGATACATGGCGGATTGTTTCAGAGATGATTCTCTTCTGTTGGTTATCTTCCAGCCTGAGACAATCGCCTTCGGAAACTAATTCAACCAAATTATGTATCAGATCATGCATCACATATGCTGCTTTATAGTATGTGCGCTTTTCAAATAAAGACATGCATACTAAATTATCAAAGTATTCACCGCCCACACTTTCTAAATGGGAAACCTCTCTTAACCGGACGAACTGTTGGGCCATCCATAATTGGACTAATTCTGTTTTATAAAAGACATGGTCTTCTGTGAACAGAGAGCAATATGCAAAGCATTGCTTCAAGTGTCCTGGCAAGTGATCATAGCTCAATTTAAGGATTCGTAAAATATTATCCTCATTTTCAGGCAATACCCATGCTTTCGATTTCATAATGTTCGTCCAGTGCTTCACATCCGGATTTGAATATAAAAGTCGACCAATTGTCTTCGCTGCCAATGGCAAGCCTTCTAATTTCCCAACGATTTGTCTCCCCACAAGAGTCAACTGTGGGTGCTTATCTAGATCATGGTCTTCAAAAGCATATCTTTGGAAAATTGACCATAAATCTTGGCTAGACAAACGTTTCAATAGGATCGATGTGCCCCTTGTAATGTTTGATACTTTCTGACTCCGGGTAGTCACTATTATCTTACTTCCCTGTCCACCAAACAAGAGAGGGGTACACAAATCTTCCCACTTTGAAGGGTCTTCCTCCCACACATCATCCCACTAACAGAAATCTCTTCCCTTCTAGTTTGCCTTGGAGACCTTTCTGACGCTACATCCCAATTTGACCTCTCAGAGAATTCTTTAGCCTTCTCGGAACTAGATGCGGCATCCATAATTTCTCTTGTAATCCTTTTCACATCAAAGTCATTTGAAACGCAACCCACATTCTCGCTGGAAATATTCTCCCACTGCTGGGATTATTTAGGCATGCTTCACTAGAGTTGTCTTCCCAATCCCCCCATGCCAACAACAGCAATGACATGGACATTACTCTCACTACTTTTTGCTTCAGTTACCTTTATGGGTTCTAACAACAATTCCTCCAGCTTCTGCTTTTCATCGTCCCTGCCAATGATGTTTGGCCTCATTGGGTAACAGAGAGCTCGTTTCTAGTTTTCTTGGTGTTCCGATGGGAGAGCAGCTATTTTCATTCAGCACACGAAGACCGAGGCTATCTTTCAGCCTTGATATATCATCAAACTTCTTCTTGATGTCTTTTATTCGATGTGCTGTGGCACGACTGGTTGATGCGGCGCCTACACTGAAAAGAGAAGAGATGATCTTGCGTACCTTTGCCGCCCGCCCGGTTACCGACCCGGTGCCGTTCGTATCTCTCCTTCGAAGGGCTTCATCAGTAGCAATCTCGTCGAGGACGTCCTCAGCATCAAAAAGGACTTGTTTGAGACCTTTCAGCCAGTTACGGATAGCAGCATCTTCTACTTGCTTCCTTTCTGCATCTTGGAGCAATCCCTTGATGACCGAAACCGTGAAAGCCAGGCTCTTAATCTCCTCCGCATCGCTCACCAGAGTGTACTCTTCGAGGGCGGCATTGAACACTCTCTCGCACAGAGGACCCAAGATGGACGACGAGATCAGATCCATCCTGTGCGTGGGTGCATGCGTCCGTGTGCAATTGATGATTTAGGAGGATACTCTGGACTGGAGAGGAACGGAGCCCTGTTTCTTAAAGGCCCGCTCCAGCAAATAGCCACCCGCGTTGACGCAACGACTGATTCACGCAGCTTTGCAGACGATGATATCCGACGCCACGTAGACGCGTTGAGACCTATCATTTGTTGATCTTTATCGAAACACCGTCCGTCATCAAACCACGGCAATAAAAGCTGGCGTGTTTCTGGCGTCCGAGTGTCAGTGTTCTAAAACAACCGAGCGACTTTTATATTAAACAAGGGAAATTTAATTACAGATACTTCTCAGTGAAGACCCTTTATTACAAATCTCCGTAAAAAAAATGTGAATTTAATATAAGAGACTTATTTTCTAATCTTCCGTTAATACTTTTTTTAGAGAACTTTTTATTTTCCATTTTACTCTCTCCACTTAACACTTAAATTCGTCTTTTTCTCATCTTCTTTATATATTATTTTAAAGTAAAAGAGATATGATATTAAAGTAAAAGAGTATATGATTTAAAATAAATAATTATATATTTAAAGTAAAACAATATATAACTTAAAGCATAAGAGAACATTTGAATATATATAGTATTAAAGTAAAAGAATACATATTTTAAAGTAAAATTTTATTTATTTTAAAGTAAATGTTCACATGTCTTAAAGTGAAAGAGTATTTATGACATTTGAATATAATTTTAAAATCAATTAATATTTATCTTAAGTCATTGTTTTAACATTACTTTAAGGTGGCGGCAGTAGTGATTGAGTGTGACGATGACGATGACTGCCGCAAGCAACGGTCAATGATCGGCTTCTGGCAACAGCGGTGGCAGTTGATGGCGGCAGTCGATTTGCCAACAGTGAGTTTAAAACAAATGATCGAAGATATAAAATGACTATTTATTTGAGTTAAAGTAAATATTTTGTTGACTTAAAGTTTAATTCATTGTTCACTTAATGCTAAATAAGATATCTTAACATTAAAGTAAATATTCTGGGGAGTTAAAGTAATGGTCGAGGGATATAAAATAACTATTCGACTAAGTAAATATTTTATTGATTAAAATTCAACTTCACCATTCACCTAATGTTAAGAAGAGATTGCTAATATTAAATTAATTTTGCTCTAAGTTTAAAGTAAAGTAAATTCGAAGGATTTTAAAATGATTGTCTATGAGTTAAAGTAAATATTGTGGTGGCCAAATCTGGTCACCTAGGCCCATGATGGCTCGTTACGGCCCATTCACGTCCTGTCAAAACCGTGGCACCGTCATCGAAGGGCACGCCCTCTCCAGGATGGCTCAAAGACCTCCATTGTGTGACTCCCGTGATCGGAAGCTGTCAGGTTCCGCTGCGGCGTACCTCCGAGCAGATCACCCGCCTTCCCTTACCGAACAACTATGAACGGCTTCCGAGCAAGAACAGTGACTCCGCTCCATAAAACTACCCTCGATGTTACCGAACAGCATGTTCGAGCCCCCACGTGGGTCACCTGCTCGGAAAGCATTTCCAAAGGGTTCCGAGCAGGCTCTCTGGCTTCAGAACGGTTGTAACCGTCTCAGGCCACGTTCTCCACCATCAAGGGGCGTGAACTGCCTGGCAGCCTAACGGGCATCGGAGTCATAACTCCTCCCGTTATGCGCGTGCGTCAAGGCGCCTCTTCAGGCACGATCTGCCCAACGTTACGCACGTTGGCCTCTACACCAACGCCTATAAAGGCACAGGTACAGTACCATGCAACGGTACGTTCTCTTCCTCACGCGAACACATTCTCGCATTCCGAAACCCCCTGCCTCACAAGCTCTCCACTGACTTAGGCATCGGAGGGTTTCCCCGGTCTTCACCGGGCCCCCTGATCCTATTCTGGTTTTGCAGGTCTTCGTCCTCACCAGCAATCGTCTTCCCTCTCTTATTCCAGTGGAGGCCCGTTTGGCTCAGGTCCAAACAGGATCACACCACCACATTTGGCGCCGTCTGTGGGAAGCGACGCTGCTGCCTGGCGAGGACGATCCTCATACCAGAACATAGGAAGCAGGGCGACGAGGTCTCGCCAGTCACGAGGGGACTCCGTCGCCGATCCTCCTGGTGATGACGCCGTCGCACTGCCGGCGCAAACCACGACGTCCCGGCACCGCCGGCTGTTGCGCCTGCAACTGCCCTCGAAGTAGCGGAGCTTCGAGGACAAATGCAGCAGTTGACGGGCGTCTGCCTCGCCCTACAGGCCCAGTTGGCAGGGGCAGCGGCCCCAGCGGTTTCCCTGCCGCGCGAGCGGCAGGCGGAATCGTCACATCGACGCTCCCGCGTCCCCCGGCGCCGCAGGAGCAGCAGGCGGATCACCGCGCCGGTCCCTCCGGGCCCATCGGAAGGAGCGGGCACCAGAGCGCCGCGGGCGCTCGCCCCGGCGTTCTATCGTCTCACCCCGTCCGCCACGATCGGTCGTGGGAGGCAACTCCCACGCCTCTGGACGTGGGGGCCCCGCCAACTCCGAGCAGGAGCTCGCCAGGCGTCTCCGGCGTGTGGTCGACCTCGAACGCCGCATGGACGCGATGGTTCAGCGTGCGGAGGGCAAGGCTCCAGCGGAGGACGACTTGGACTTCCGCTCCCTTCAGTAGGGAGATTCTGGAGGCCCTGGTCTCCTCCAAGCTCCCTCTTCCCACCATCGCGCCCTACGACGGCACTACTGACCCGGCCGACCACATCCACGGCTTCGAATCGCATATGGTGTTCCACGGAGCATCAGATGCGGCCAAGTGCAGGGCTTTCCCTGCAACCCTTAAGGAGACCGCCAGGGCTTGGTTTGAAACCCTCCCTGCGGGCTCTATCACCTCCTTCCGCCAATTGAAGAAGTCCTTTCGGGACAACTTCCTTGGTGGAAGGTCCCAGCCGCGGACGGCGGCTTCTCTCCTGACCGTGCGCCAGAAGAAAGGCGAGGCACTCTGGGACTTCGTCAAGAGGTTCCGAACAGAGGCGCTTCGCATCTCGCGCCTGGACGTCCCCCTAGCCACCAGTGCTCTCATCCAGGGCACTCGTGACGGCTTTCTACAAAGGACTCTCGGCGTCCAGCAACCCGCCACCCTCGCCGAACTACTCTCCATCGCGCAGCGCCACGCGGCCTGCGAGGAGAGCCTGGCGGCGAGCAGGGCCGAACAGGGGGAGCAGTCGGAAAAAAAGCGACCTTCCGACAACGGTTCCGACCGTGATCGGAAGAAGGGACGACGCAATGGCGATTCTCCGCGTCGTCCGCGCCCCTTCACCAACTACACCCCCCTCACTGTGGCTCCCGAACAAATCCTGGCAGAGATCAGGGATGAAGCTTTTGTTCGGTGGCCCCAGAGAATGCGCTCCGACCCCCGGAAGCGCGATCAAAATAGGTACTGTCGCTTTCATCGCGACCACGGCCACGACACCTCCGAGTGCCGCCAGCTTAAGGACGAAATCGAAGACCTTATCAAGCGCGGCTACCTTGGACGGTTCGTGCGCCGGAACGAAGAGCGCCCCCGACGCCAACCGCACTCCCGAGCAGCCGATCAACAACGATCCCAATGGGCAGGAGATCAACGTGATCGCGGGAGGCTTCGGCGCAGGTGGAGAAAGCACTCGAAGCCGACGCGATTACGCAAGGCGAGTGCATGTCGTAGACAGGCCTCCGACTGTTCGGCCGGCCCCATATCCTGCCAGTCCCGCACGCGCACAGCCCGAGGAGGCTATAACCTTCTCGGACGAAGATCTTGTAGGGGTTACGACTCCGCACACTGATGCGCTGGTCGTTTCGGCCACCATCAACCACTGTAACGTGCGCCGAATTCTGGTAGATAATGGAAGCGCCCCCGATGTCTTGGCTTACGACTGTTTTGTCCTCATGGGTCTGCGAACCGATCAACTCACCCCTGTAAACTCGCCACTTTTCGGCTTTTCGGGAGTTTCGGTTCAGCCCATGGGAAGGATTCGCCTTCCGATTACCTTGGGAACGGCTCCGAAAGCTGTGACCAAAATTGTTGACTTTTGGTCATCAACAACATGCCTGGATACAATGCTATTCTTGGCAGAGGTCTGATCGGGCGAATCAAAGCAGTGCCTTCATCACTCCACCAGAAAATGAAGTTTCCAACTCCGATCGGAGTTGGTGAAGTGCTCGGGTGTCAGCGTGAGTCTCGCCGTTGCTATGTCCTCTCTCTAAGAGACAAGCAACCACTCGCTGATCCAGCTTTCCGACCTCCGATCAGCCTTCAACTAGTCGGGGGACGCCTGCCGAAGACTTAATCCCCATTCAGGTGGACGACGACTCCGAACACGTCTTGTACATTGGCGCCCTGTTGACAGAGGCCGAGCAGCAACGCTACACAGCTTTCCTGCTGGCCAATTTGGACGTGTTCGCTTGGTCTGATGACGAGCTTCCAGGCATTCCCCCGGAAGTCATGGTGCATCGCCTTCGGTTGGATCCACGAATCCCGCCAGTGCAGCAAAGAAGGCGACCCGTGAACCGAGAACGGCAGACCGTGATTCAGGATCACGTGACCAAAAGCCGAACTGTCGGGCTCCTCCGAGAAGCCCAATATCCAAGATGGATCTCCAATGTGGTCCTCGTACGCAAGGCCAATGGCAAATGGCGTGTGTGCGTAGATTACAAAGATCTTAATAAGGCAACGCCCAAGGATAACTTCCCATTGCCACGCATCGATCAGCTGGTGGACGCTACTTCGGGCACGAGCTCCTCAGCTTTTTGGATGCCTACTCTGGTTACCACCAGATCAGCATGCATCCCCCGGATCAAGACGCCACTACGTTCGTCACAGACCTAGGCTTATACTGCTTCACCAGGATGCCTTTTGGTCTGAAGAATGCAGGCGCGACTTACCAGCGGCTGGTCAACAAGATGTTCGAGCAGCAGATCGGGCGAAACATGGAGGTTTACGTCGACGACATGTTGGTCAAGACTCTTCCGAGCACTGATCACATTTCTGACCTCCAGGAAACTTTCGCAACTCTGCGAAGGTATAATATGAAGCTCAATCCGGCCAAATGCGCGTTTGGTGTTCGGTCGGGTAAGTTCCTCGGGTTCCTCGTATCAAACAGGGGAATAGAGGCGAACCCGGAAAAAATCCAAGCCGTACTTGAGATGTCCAGTCCGAAGACAGGCGCGACGTCCAGCGTAACAGGACGTCTTGCCGCGCTGAACAGGTTCATGTCCCGAGCAGCAGAAAGAAGTTTTAACTTCTTCAAGTTGCTCCGAGGCCCTAAAAACGCCTCGAAGCAAGGGGGGCAAGTACTGTGGACTGACGAATGCGAAGCTGCCTTCACTGAGCTGAAGACATATTTGGCAGCCCCTCCTGTTCTCTCAAAGCCTGTGCTCGGAGAACCCTTGTTCGTGTACCTCTCGGTCACTGAACACTCCATCAGCGCGGTTTTGATCAGAGAAGTAGGAGCGGCACAACATCCAGTTTACTACATCAGCAGGGTCCTCCAAGAAGCTGAAAGGAGGTACCCCAGGGCAGAAAACTCGCCCTTGCTCTCGTCACAGCTGCACGGAAGCTTAGGCCCTATTTCAGGCCCATTCCGTTACAATGCTGACCGATCAACCGTTGAAATCCATCTTCAGCGGCCGGAGGCTTCCGGTAGGTTGGTTAAGTGGGCAATAGAGCTTGGTGAGTTTGACATCAGCTTCCGACCGGGACGGCGATCAAAGCGCAGGCGTTAGCAGATTTCGTGGCGGAATGCACCCTTCCGGCCGAGCAGGATCCACCGTTGGCAGACGAGCCCCCATGGGAGCTTTATGTGGACGGATCCTTGTGTCTCCGGAAGCGGGGCAGGTTTGGTCCTCACCTCCCCAGAGGGGTTAGAGTTCCAATACGCCCTCCGTTTCCGCTTTCCAGCCTCCAACAACGTCGCCGAGTACGAAGCCTTGCTTTCCGGTATCCGCATGGCTAGGCACCTCGGAGCCATTCGGCTTAGAGTCTTTAGTGACCCAGTTGGTCGCCAGCCAGGTGAGCGGACAGTTCGGAGCAAGGGAACCTCGCATGGCTCAATACCTCCAACAGGTCAAGAGCCAGACAGAGGGCCTCGTATACTTCGAGGTTATACATGTTCCACGGGAGCAGAACGCGCGAGCTGATGCGCTGGCCAAATTGGCATCTTCAGGTGACATCACCCCTTCTCGCTCTGTCTTCATTGAAGAGCTCGCCTTGCCGAGCACAGAGATTGATGTAGCCGCCATAGAAACGGGCCCACCGACCCCAAGTTGGGTGGACCCTCTCTTGGCGTACCTTCTCCGAGGCGAGCTTCCTTCCGAACAGGATGAAGCTCGGAAAGTCAGGATGCGCTCGCAGCATTTCACCTCGTAGAAGGCAAGCTGTACCGACGGTCCCTTGCAAGACCTCTTCTACGTTGCCTCAACCCTGAGGAGGCCCTCGCAGCCACAGAGGAAGTCCACGAGGGGTTGTGCGGAAGCCATCTGGGGGGCAGAACGCTAGCACGCAGCCTCATCCGAGCAGGGTTCTGGTGGCCTTCTCTTCAGAAGGATTGCATGTCCTTCGTCAGGAATGTCCAGAATGCCAAAAGTTCGGAGTACTCATCAAGCAACGGCCGAAACTTCACAGTCTGTTCGAGCCGCGCCCCTTCGCCAGATGGGGCATTGACATCTTGGGCCCCTTTCCAGAGGCCCAAGGGCGGAAGAAGTTCTTTTTGTGGCCATCGACTACTTCACCAAGTGGATCGAGGCCGAACCCGTTGCCACAATCACCGAACAAGCCGCGTGGAAGTTCGTATGGAAGAACCTTCTCTGCAGGTTTGGCATCCCAGGGTGATTACATCTGACAACGGGAACAGTTTGACAGCACCTTCTTCAAGCAAAAGTGCGCCGAGCTCGGGATCTACAACCACTTCACCTCCGTGGCTCATCCCCAGGCTAACGGTTTGGTCGAAAACGCCAACCGAACATTGCTGCACGGGATCCGAACCAGAGTGGAGGCTGCAGGTGGATCATGGATCGATGAGCTCCAAATGTCCTTTGGTGTCACCGAACAACTGCTCGGGTAGCTACAGGGGAAACACCTTTCCACCTAGCCTACGGCTCAGAAGCAGTTGTACCTTTGGAAGTAGCCCTTCCAACCATCCGAACAACCCACTTCGACGAAGCCGCCAATAACCGTGCTCTCCGAGAGAACTTGGACATGCTGGGCGAACGACAAAGCGACGCCAGCATTCGCCTCGTTTCTTATCAACAACGGCTTGCGCAATATTATAATGCGCGAGTCAAGGAGAGGCGGTTCAACGTGGGAGATTTGGTCTTGCGCCGCTGTTCGGCTTCGGACCCCCGAAGAGCAGTCGGCAAACTTGCCGTCAAATGGGAAGGACCTTATCAGGTCACCCACGTCCTTGGGAAAGGCTCATATAAGCTAACTACTCCTAGTGGCGAGGCCATTCCCAGGACTTGGCATGTCTCTAATCTTAAGGCTTATCATCTATAAAAGCCTTCTTTCAGCATCCTACCTCTCTTCTCCCTACTCCTGTTGCTTCACGAGCATTTGGCATATATACCTGATCGGAACCTCCTTTACGGTACCCAACGATCTGCGTCTTACATGCAATGCTCACGAAGCTAACGGATTCCGATCCGAGCAGGAACAACCACAACAGGAGAAGATAGAGAAAGAGACGCTACAGAAAAACTCGTAAAGCAGAGGATTTCATTTATAAGAAGTTCTTGTGCTTACAAACAGCCTTCCTTGGCCGATGTTACAAAAAGCGAAGTACAAGAAGACGTGAGGCAAGGGGATTAAGGAGCTTGTTCGGAAGGACCAGCATCCTCACCCGAAGAAGGCATCCGCCCAGACTGAAATTGTGCGAACCGCACACCATCTAAGCGGACATCTTGGGTACGGCGTCGACATTCCCGAACAGCAGCCTCGAAGGCTTCTTGGGCGCGTTCGGCCAGGAAAGCCTCTCCCCCCTCCTTCCCAGCATTGAGGCCCACTTTGTAGCAGCGAGCCCCATACTGCTCCAAGTCTTCCTTGTACTCTGGCCCAGCCTTATAGTAGCAACGGCACGGGCCTCCGCATCTACTACTACCTTGGCTAGGGCGTCCTTTTCGGCCCGCGCCAAGGTAGCATCCAGCTTCGCGGCATGAAGAGCAGCTCTGAGGTCCTTCACCTCCTCCTCCAGCGCCGCCTCGCGAGCTTTATGCCTTGCCGAAAGGTCATCACAGAAGGCTACCTGCGCCTCGTAGAGATACTTCTGTCTCTGGCCCCGAACAGCTAAAGCCTTCAGAGTGGCCAGCGACTTGGACATTTCGTCCGCAAGCATCTCTACGTCGACGTCGCTCAAACCATCTTCTGTCTGCCACTCCGGCTGGTACCCTTCCACTGACTTCTCCGGAGTCTGTTCGGAAGGAAGGTCCAAGCACCTTGCCAACCGTTCAAGACGAGAAGCAGTGGGGCTCGCAGGCAGCTCTCTTGGCGTATCCTCCATCCGACGAAGGGTCGCCTCCAGCGCTGCCACCGAAGGAACTCCAAGAGGTTCTCTCAGAAGCACCTCACTAAGAGGCCTTCGGTCGTCTTCGGACCCTTCATCCCGGGCAGCACCCGCAGCCTCCCCCCCAATGTCTTCGACTCCTTGGAGGTTGCTTCTGCGTTAGCAACCACCTCGGAGGGGGGCAGGGGGGGCAGGATTCTCCCGTTGAAGTGGCAACCTCTTCGGACGCCCTCGCCGTTGCGGCCGCCTCCGCAATGGTCCCTGCTGCAGGAACCATTCCTTGCTCTGAAGGCGCTGCTGTCACCGCGCTGCTCGGAACCACCCCAGCAGGGGCGGAAACTCCCGTTGCGCAAGTGTCCTCCTCCTGCCGAGCAGGTGACGCCGTAGCTTCTCTGCTCCTCCTAGAGGATACCTCCGCGATGTTGCTGGAAACACCGCGCTCGGCACCTCCAGCATTGGAAGCACCGGAGGGCGCCCTATCTCTCGCGCAGGGGGAGCCCCCGGCTTCTCCACCGACAGGACTCTCAGATCCTTCGCTCACAAAAATGAGCCCCAGCTCGGTCGCCATCTTCTGTGCGACCTCGGGGCGAGTCGCGGGAGCCACCCGTGGCACCCCCTCATCGGCCGATTGTACGGCCCTACTCTTTTTGCGCAGCAGCAACTGCGCCCCTTCCTCTTCCTCTTCGGTCCCCTCCTCATCGTGTGGAGGAGTAGCCTGGACCGCCTTCTGCTTCTTCCGAGCACGGAGTTGTTCCGCTTCCTCCGCGCTCTCGTCAACCAGAACGGGCCTCTTCTTCGCAGAAGGCCGGCTCGCTTGGTCGTCCTTCTCTCGAGGAGCCGAGCTCCGGCCGGTACCACCTCTCTAGTGGCCTTCTTCTTCAAACGAATCTTTCCAGGCCCCTTCTCAGGAGCCTGCGCCCTGTTCGGGCGCCCTTCGGCAGTTGATGGAGCAACAAGTGCCGTTGTCACCGCGGCACCAACCCTCACCGCGGAAGGAACCCGAACAACAGCGGCGACGTCGTCACCTTCATACACCCTGTGCGCTAGCACAGGGATCTGTTCGGCGAACTCATCATTCGCCTCTCATCTCTTCCTGCCTCCAGCTCTGCAGCCGCTGCGCACAAAGAAGATAGAAGAAGAAAGGTTAGTATGAGGTCACCAAACCTAAGAGTAAACCACCGAGAGACAGTATACTTACTCCATGGTTTGCTGAGCCCGTACTTACGAGCATGAACTCGGTCACATACCCTTCTCCATTCCGAACACCTGCTCGGAGAAGGCATCTGATGCCCTCGCCTCATCCTGGATAAGCTTCGGAAAGCTATCCTTCTGTGCCGGGCGAATGACTGTGGGGAACCCCCACTCAGCACCACTCCGGTGGCGCACGAAGAGCAGCCTGTCCATCCAACCCTTGTTGTTGGAGTACTTGCTGGACAGGCCGATGTGCATCCGGTCTGTTCGGTGCTTGGCGTAGTAGACATCTGCTCCCGACGCCCGCGAAGCAGACAGCTTGAAGTGCGCTCGGAAGACGTCCGCCGAGCCCCGGATTCCTTTTAACTTGCAGACAACACCGAAGATACAGATGTATCTCCAGGTGTTGGGCGTCAGCTGTATTGGCGAAACGCCCCAAGTGTTAAGAAGCGCCTTCGCCACCTCCGGCAACGGCAGCCGGAAGCCTGCCTCCAGATGGTCCACGGATAGGAGCAGGCAACCTGGTTTATTCACCAGGATCGTGTCGCTTTCCCTGGCGTCAACGATCTCGTACTCGTCCCCAATCCGGAAGCGCTCACGAAGACCACTGAAGTGGCGGTATCGTGGTCCGCTCGGCGCTGCGACAGTCACCCCGCTAGCTCCGGCAGCGGCTTTCCCCTTGCTCGCCATCGCCGGAAGGACTGCAGGAAGCGGCAACGGCGCGAGAGGACGAAGCAGAAGACAGGGAGAGGAGAAGGCAAGGAGGCACGAAGATCTCAAAGATGGAGGGTTTCTGGGAGGCGTAGCTCCCGCCCTCGTCTCGTCCCCTCCTTATAAGGAAAGAGGAGGGAACGAAATTCGAGGCGGGCCCTAAAATGCCGCTCCTTCCGATTTTTGAAAGCGCCCCTTCGGGTACAGCGTTGGCAACCGTCCGAACGCAGCGGCGGCACCTCAAGTATGGCGCGGCTTTGCACCCATCATGATGGGTTAGCCGTTTGACAGGACCCTAAGCGGCGGCATCCCGCAACGGGCCCTCGCATTAAATGCGGAAGCGACGCCCTCGAAGCCCTCGTTTCACCGAGCCATTCGAGGGCGTGGGGGGCAAGTGTGGTGGCCAAATCTGGTCACCTAGGCCCATGATGGCGTTACGGCCCATTCACGTCCTGTCAACCAACGTGGCACCGTCATCGAAGGGCACGCCCTCTCCAGGATGGCTCAAAGACCTCCATTGTGTGACTCCCGTGATCGGAAGCTGTCAGGTTCCGCTGCGGCGTACCTCCGAGCAGATCACCCGCCTTCCCTTACCGAACAACTATGAACGGCTTCCGAGCAAGAACAGTGACTCCGCTCCATGAAACTACCCTCGATGTTACCGAACAGCATGTTCGAGCCCCCACGTGGGTCACCTGCTCGGAAAGCATTCCAAAGGGTTCCGAGCAGGCTCTCTGGCTTCAGAACGGTTGTAACCGTCTCAGGCCACGTTCTCCACCATCAAGGGGCGTGAACTGCCTGGCAGCCTAACGGGCATCGGAGTCATAACTCCTCCCGTTATGCGCGTGCGTCAAGGCGCCTCTTCAGGCACGATCTGCCCAACGTTACGCACGTTGGCCTCTACACCAACGCCTATAAAGGCACAGGTACAGTACCATGCAACGGTACGTTCTCTTCCGACGCGAACACATTCTCGCATTCCGAAACCCCCTGCCTCACAAGCTCTCCACTGACTTAGGCATCGGAGGGTTTCCCCGGTCTTCACCGGGCCCCCTGATCCTATTCTGGTTTTGCAGGTCTTCGTCCTCACCAGCAATCGTCTTCCCTCTCTTATTCCAGTGGAGGCCCGTTTGGCTCAGGTCCAAACAGGATCACACCACCACAATTATATATTTAATGTTAAAGTAAATGTTCAAAAATCGACAATGATTGGTGATTAGTTGCTACCCAACAATAGCTAGTGTTCAATGGTAGTTGACGACGGCCGGCAGTCGATAGCCAACTGTTGGTTAGCAATAGCTAGCAGTCAGTGATGGTTGATGGCAGAAAGGAGTCGATCGACATTGGTGAGTGGTCAGTGGCGGTGACGAGGGGTTAGTGGCTAGTGGCATTGAGGGATTGGCCGTCGGCGGCGGGTGGTGGTGGTGGCTACTGGTCGTGGGATTAAATGTTAATTAATTATAAAGTAAATACTAGTTTATTTTAAAGTTATGTTAAAATAAAGTAATACTTTAAAGTAAATATTAATTGGCTTTAAAGTAATGTTAAGTAAAGTAATAGTTACTTTAAGACATCTAAACCTTTACTTTATAAAAGTCTATGTGAATATTTGTTTAAAAACATATATTATTTCAAAGAAATAGAAACTACTTTAAGTGATGTAATGATATTCTTTAAATCATATGTATAGTTACTTTAAATTATATATACATTCACTTTAAAACATATACTATTTTACTTTAAAAGTTAGCTTAATTACGATTAAAGAAGAAAGAAAGAAGATAAATCTCATAATAAGAGATAAGGGTAAAATAAGAATTAAAAAAGTGTCTAAGAGAGAGAAAGAGGGCAAAATATGTTTTAAAGATATTATTAAATACTTTGTTTAAAAAATAGGGACTACAAAATAAGTCTCCTAAAAGCAAAGATTGTCTCTTACTACTTTTTATTATAGGGATTAGAAAATAAGTCTCAATATCTCACAAAGACTTCTAATTAATTGCCACATAAAAAATTAAGGGATTTTTATATATGACCCTTTAATGTTATACAATATTCAAATAACATCTTCAAATCCTGATTTTTCTTAATGACCCCTAAAATTTTGAGATTAAAAACAACCCCTAAGGCTAGTTCTCATCCAAAATTAGAGGTGGCAATGGACCGGGCCTGAGCTGGCCCAGGTCTAGTCCCGTTTCTTATCGATCGGCTCGGGCTCGGCCCGGTCCGAAACGAGTCGTGATTTCAGAAATTCAGTTCGACGCGGGACAATTAGGTAAGGCCTAGCCCAGGATTGGTCCAGCCCGATTTTATCTTTTTAAAAGTATTCTTACTATTTTTATTTTTTTACAATAAAATTGATGTTCATTAAATTTAAATAGCATAAAATAAATATTAGACTAAATTAGATAAATTTATTTTTTATTATTATAAATATGAAATAAATATTAAGTCGTTAAATATAGTTCTACAACATAATTTTCAATCCAAAATTTTAAAATATTAGAATTATTGTTGTGTTACTTGCTTTTTTAAAAAAATCATTGAACCACCGGATCGCCCGAGCCGAGCAGAGCCAAGTTTGGGTCTTACCCAATCTTACTCCGGACCGAGTTGGGACATGTTCAAAATTCAAAAGAAATTAAAATATCTGACCCAAACTCACATAAAATCGAATCGATCACCGAACCTTTGAACCAATCTGACTCAATTGACACCTCTATTCAAAATACACTACAAGAAAAAGCGGTAATAACGATGGAAAAAATTCGTCAGAAATCTGACGGAAATCCGTCGGAAATGGTGCCTTCCGACAACTTTCCATCGAACGATCGTCGGAAAATGTTCGTCGGAAAAATTTGGTCAGAAATTACCGACGGATAACATATTCGTTGGCAATCCGTCGAAACTTCCGACAGAATATTTCGTCGGAAAGTGCGTTGGTAACTTCCGATCGAAAGTAGTCGGAAAATATTTTCGGCAAATTGGTCAGTGTATTCTGACCGAAAGCCGTCAGAAAATCGGTCGAAAATTCCATCCGTAAATTTCAACGGGAAAAATCCATCGGAAAGTATTCTGTCGGAACTACCGACAGAAATGCTATTTCCGACGGATAACATCCGTCGGAACACCCGTCAGAAATAAGTAATATTTTTTTAAAAAAAAATTATAGAAATTAACAATGATAAATTACAAAACCTGTTAAAATATTAATGCATTCCACAATAACAAATACTAACAATCAAACATAAAATCATAAAACACAACAAAAATAAAATCATACACAATAATAAATGCTAAAAATCAAGACAGGTCTACTGGATCGTCCGCTGTCTCGGCCTCATAATCGTCAGGTGCTGGAGGATCCTATATTAAAAAAAATTAATATGAGAAATATTAATAAAAATTAATATACAAACATTATTTTCAAAAATTAAATTTAAAGCATGTGATTATTCCTAAAGTTTAATTAGAAAATATTTTGGATCTTTAGACTTGGGTTTTTTTTAGATTAGTCATTTGAACGCCCAACCCAAACCGGGAATCCAATTCGGATTCTGTAAGTTCGCACACATCAATTTCACCCACCCGGTCGTGTCAGAGCGAACGACACGTCGATCGGATCCCATTTTGGGATTTTGGATCCCCGGGTTGCTTGTTTTGATTCTTTAGACTTGGGTTTTTTTTAGATTAGTCATTTGAATACCCAACCCAAACCGAAAATCCAATTCGGATTTCGTCAGTTTGCACACATCAATTTCGACCACCCGGTCATGTCGGAGCGAACGGCACGTCGATCGGATCCCATTTTGGGATTTTGGACCCCCGGGTTGCATGTTTTGATCATTTAGACTTGGATTTTTTTTTGATTAGTCATTTGAATGCCCAACCCAAACCGGGAATCCAATTCGGATTCCATTAGTTCGCACACGTCAATTTCACCCACTCGGTCGTGTCAGAGCGAACTGCACGTCGATCGGATCCCATTTTAGGATTTTGGACCCCCGGGTTGCGTGTTTTGATCTTTTAGACTTGGGTTTATTTTAAATTAGTCATTTGAATGCCCAACCCAAACCGGGAATCCAATTCGGATTCTGTTAGTTCGCACACGTCAATTTCACCCACTCGATCGTGTGGAGTGAACGACACGTCGATCGAATCCCATTTTGGGATTTTGGACCCCCAGGTTGCATGTTTTGATCCTTTAGACTTTGATTTTTTTTAGATTAGTCATTTGAACGTCCAACCCAAACCGAGAATTCAATTTGGGTTCTGTCAGTTCGCACACATTAATTTCACCCACTCGGTCGTGTCGGAGCAAACGGCACGTCGATCGGATCCCATTTTGGGATTTTGGACCCCCGGGTTGCGTGTTTTGATCCTTTAGACTTGGGTTTTTTTTATATATTAGTCATTTGAATGCCCAACCCAAATCGGAAATCCAATTCGGATTCCGTCAGTTTGCACACATCAATTTCACCCACCTGGTCGTGTCGGAGTGAATGGTACGTCGATCGGATCCCATTTTAGGATTTTCGACCCCCGGGTTGCGTGTTTTGATCCTTTAGACTTGGGTTTTTTTTATATTAGTCATTTGAATGCCCAACCCAAACCGGAAATCCAATTTGGATTCCGTCAGTTCGCACACGTCAATTTCACCCACCCGGTCTTGTAGGAGTGAACGACACGTCGATCAGATCCTATTTTGGGATTTTGGACCCCCGGGTTGCGTGTCTTGATCCTTTAGACTTGGGTTTTTTTTAGATTAGTCATTTGAACGCCCAACCCAAACCGGGAATCCAATTCGGATTCCGTCAGTTCACACACATCAATTTCACCCACCCGGTCGTGTCGTAGCGAATGGATGCCGATCAGATCCCTATTTGGGATTTTGGACCCTCGAGTTGCTTGTTCTGATCCTTTACACTTGGGTTTTTTTTAGATTAGTCATTTGAACGCCCAACCCAAACCGAGAATCCAATTCGGATTCTGTCAGTTCCCACACGTCAATTTCACCCACCCGATCATGTAGGAGTGAACGGCACGTCGATCAGATCCCATTTTAGATTTTGGACCCCCGGGTTGCGTGTTTTGATCCTTTAGACTTGGGTTTTTTTTAGATTAGTCATTTGAACACCCAACCCAAACCGGGAATCCAATTTGGATTCCGTCAGTTCGCACACGTCAATTTCACCCACCCAGTCGTGTCGTAGTGAACGGCACGCCGATCAGATCCCTATTTGGGATTTTGGACCCTCGGGTTGCTTGTTCTGATCCTTTATACTTGGGTTTTTTTTAGATTAGTCATTTGAACGCGCAACCCAAACCGGGAATCCAATTCGGATTCCGTGAGTTCGCACACGTCAATTTCACCCACCCGATCGTGTCGAAGTGAACGACACGCCGATCGG